>JAODAL010009981.1:0-107616 GCA_025379985.1 Phyllomedusa bahiana
AAAAGCTTGCACTGTCTTTTGGCAAAAGGGATCCTACAACGTTTTGACTCAAGGGGCTAAATACAATGCCTATTGGCTTTATCACAAAAATATCAAAAAATTTTACATTTAAATTTGTGATTTAACATTTATAAAGAGAACATTCAGGGGATATGAATATTTTTGCAACCCTTTACAAACACATTTTACCTAGAATAACTGTTTGGCCCGTAGGGCCCTATTCTCCCAAAAATTTTAATTATTCTTAATTACAAAAAAGCCAGTTTTTAAATTACGTACTTTGTGATACCTAAAAAGAGCTTTCCCACACAAATACACACTTCAACAAGTTCACAATGCAGAAAATTTTTAAAAATACAAATTTTGTTACCAGTTTTCGTGCAAAAATTTGTGGGCTTCATTCTCTCTAGGAGATAATCACAGTGTACTTACAGAACCTCATCTACATGTCTCTCATGCAAATCCTTCACATGTGAGTACCATATTACTTTTTCCTTGAGCCCGATTTTAAGTTTTTGATATTTCATGCAGACATTATCTGAAAACCTTTTTTAAATTTTAAGGTGCCTTTTTTTCCCCCCTATTTTTAACACCTATGTGATGTCAATGCTAAGTAATACTCAATTAAATTTAAATTTTTTCTTTAAATTCTGTTGCTTTACTAAAAGAATAAAGATTTTGCTATGGGGGGGCATCAAGTATAAATATCAGATCATTACAAATTTGTGTCCCCTACACAGTATGGGTTTTTCTTAGATTCATTTCAAGCCCTTTTTTTAAATCTTGCTAAACGTTATCCTTTTCCCACAAAGAGGTGTCAGGACCCCTTTGTGCAAAATAAACAAAAGGTGCAAATAATAAAAACTTCTTTAAAGTGATGAAAAAATAAAAAAAATTCAGCAGAAATTAAAATAATAAAAGGGCTTTAGTTTCATTTTTGCATCTTTTTTATAAAAAAAAAAAGTGAGATCAATAAAACCAATACAAAGGCAATAAATTTTTGAAAGTCTTACTGTAAAATTCTGCCTTCCCTTGGGTTTCAGGGATTTCTGTAGTAATTTAAAATTCTTTAAGACAACAATTCACAACATGTGATGGGAGAGTGCTACCCCTTAGGGGGCCTGCAATTTCCTACTGGTTTAAAAAAAAACCTGGTCTCATTAAAATTAAGTTTTTATTGGTTTCCTTAGAGTTCCTTCTTACTTTCCTTCTTAGGTTATTTCTCAGCATGAACTTGTGTATGTTATGTGTAGCGATGGGCGAATTGATTCTAACGAAGTGGACTTCGTATAGAATTTCAGGAAAAAATTTGGGGTTTTGAACGGGGGAAATCGAAGTTTGGGTTACTTCGGGAGGAACGAAGGGGTGCTTTTGGGAAAGATTTAAAAAGGCTGCGAACCCTTTGGGAGGAAAAGGGCATAGGGGCCTTTCATACATGTTTCAGAGATGAAGCCAATCAGAGACCGCGGGTTTTTGTGACGTCACCGCAAATATATTAAATCCTGGGGGGCGAAACTGGGAGGCCATTTCCCCTCTCAATGAATGGTAGGGAAGGTGTGCCCCGGCCCGTTATGTAGCTGATGCTAAAGAAAATCATTTTTATACCCGCGATTTTTGGGGGGTGTTTACAGCTTGTCACAGAGATGCTTCCTCTTACGTTCAAATTCTTTATTTTGGTGGGGTATTTAAATGAAGTCTAGTGTTGCCGGGGGAATGCAGCTGCTTTTCCCTTTAAATGCCCTTCTTTTCACGCACATTGAAAATCCAAAGGGTTTTTCTAAGCCTTTTTTCCTGTTGTTTTTAATTTAAAAAGCGTTTTTTCAATCCAAATACCCCTTAATTTTTTGGTTTTTTTCTCTTTTTTTTGCGAATTTAAAATCCCGGGTTTTAAATAAGTATTTTTCTGCAGTTGAAAATTAGTTAAAAAAAACGTTCTTTTTCATGCCAAAAAAAAAAAAATTTTGCCCGTATTTATAATTTCCAACCCCAAAGGTTTATTACAAGTTTTTTTTTGTTGTTGTTTTTTACCGTAAAATACACGCCATTTAAAACCCCTTACCCAAACTGGGAATTTTTTGGGTTTCTCATTTCTTTTGCGCAATTTAGATCCAGGGGTTAATTTTTGCGTTGTTCTTTCTGTTGTTTTTCACAAAAAAAACGTTCCTTTTTTACCGCCAAAAAAAAAAATTTTGCCTTTTAGCATTTAAACAACCAAAAAGGGTTAATTTTCAAGTTTTTTTTTGTTGTGTACGTAAAATAACGCCATTTTAACAATTACCAAAACTAGTCTTTTTGGTTGCATCATTTCTTTTGCGCAATTTAGATCCAGGGGGGTTTAATTTAAACGTTGTTCTGCCCGTTGGGTTACTAAAAAAAAAACCGTTCTTTTTTCCCCCGCCCCAAAAAAAGCAAATTTGCCTGTAGAAAAATTATAACCGAAGGTTAATTAAAAGGGTTTTTCTGTTGTTTTTTGTTCCGGGAAAATACACGCCGTTTTTTTTTCCGCTACAAAGTGGTATTTTTGGCAGCAAAAATTTTTTTCGCAATTTTTTCATCCAAGTTAATAAATATTTTTCTGCAGTTGAAATTAGTAAAAAAAACGTTCTTTTTCCGCCCAAAAAAAAAATTTTGCCTGTTTGCATAATTCACAACCCAAAAGGGTTAAAATTTCAAATTTTTCTTTTTGTTGTTTTACCGTAAAAAAAAGCCATTTTAAAAAGTACCAAAATGGAAAATTTTTTTTTTTTCATTTCTTTTGCGCATTTAGATCCAGGGGGGGAAAAGCGTTGTTCTGCCTTGTTGTGGTCCACTAAAAAAAAAACGTTTTTTTTCACCGCGAAAAAGAAATTTTTTTTCTGTTGCATTTAAATTTACAAACCCAAGGTTAAATTTCCCCCGTTTTTTTGTGTTGGTGTACCCTTTAAAAAACACGCCATTTTTAACACTCTACAAAACTAAATAATTTTTTGGTTTTTCATTTTTTTTGCGCAAATTTTTGATCCCAAAGGGGGTTAAAATTTTGCGTTTTTTCTTTCTGGTTTTGGGGCACTAAAAAAGTTTTTTTTTTTACCCGCCCAAAAAAAGAAATTTTGTCTGTAGCATAATTTAAACCCAAGGTTAAAATTAAAATTTTTTGTTGTTGTGGGACCGTAAAAAAGACAGCCCCTTTTAAAAACGCTACAAAGCTAGTAATTTTTGGTTGTCTTTCTTTTGCGCAAATTTTGATCCAGGGGGTTTTTTAAGCGGGTTTTTCTGCTGTTGTGGTTTCTAAAGGGGAAATGTTATTTTTTACCCCCAAAGAGCAAAAATTTTCCTTGGGAGCATAATTAAAAACCGAAGGGTTAATTAAAAGTTTTTTGGGTTTTTTGTTCCGTAAAATTTTCCGGGGTTTTTTAAATGCTAAAAGCTGGTAATTTTTTGGCAGGCACATTTCTTTTGTGGGAAATTTCATCCAAAAAGGGGGGAAACTAAAAATTTTTCTGCAGTTTAAAATTAGTAAAAAAAAAACGTTCTTTTTCACCGCCCCAAAAAAAAAATTTTTGGCCCCGTAGATAATTTCCCCAACCCAAAAGGGTTAAATTTTTAAATTTTTTTGTTGTTGTGTACCGTAAAATAAAAGCCATTTTAAAAAACGTAGAAAGCTGGGGAATTTTTGGTTTTCTCATTTCTTTTGGATTTTTTCCAGGGGGGTTAAAATTAAACGTTGTTCTGTGTTGTGGTCCTAAAAGAAACGTTCTTTTCAACCCCCAAAAAAAAAAAAATTTTGGGTTTTTAGCATAATCAGAAACCCAAGGGGTTTTAAAAAACAAGGGTTTTTTTTGTTGTGTACCGTTAAAAATACAGGGCCCTTTTAACACGCTACCAAAAACTGGTAAACTTTTTTGGTTTGGTCATTTCCCTTTCGGAATTTTGATCCCGGGGTTAATCCAAAAGCGTTTTTTCGGTGGGGCCCCTAAAAGAAAAAGTTCTTTTTCAAACCTTTCCAAAAAGAAGAAATTTTGCCCCCTTTTTGGGAGGATTTTTATTTTCCCCAGGGGGTTTTTTAAACTGGGGTTTTGTTTTAAACCCGTTAAAAAAAACCAGTGGGGTTTTTTTAAAAGGCAATTTCAAGTCAATTTTTCATGCCCCATTTGGGAGCAAATTTTATCCAAAAGGGGTTACCCAAGCCCTTTTTAGTGGGGTTTATTTGGGGGGTCAAATCCATGGGGTTTGGGTATTTTTAAACATATACAGTATTTTTTCATCAAACATTTTCTGAAGGGGGGGAGGGTGATGGCCGCAAACACATGAGGGCAGACAGTGGCACCCAAAGGGGGTTTTGGGGGGTGGCAAAAAAAAGGAGTTTGGGGCCCCTCCCCGAGGGAACAAAGAAAACAGTTTTTGTTGGTTTTTTAGCAGCCCGCCAGCCGCAGCATGAGGTAGACCCGTGGGCACAAAACATTTGGAGGTGGGAAAAAAAAAAAAAAGAAAAAAAAGAAAAAAAACCAAAAAAAGTTTTCCAAAACCTGGACAAAGGTTGGAGGTCCCCGGCAGCAAACCACAGCAGAAAACAGGGGTCGACCCGTGGCACCCTGACAGAGTATGGGAGGTCACGGCAGCAGCCCCAGCCCGCGCATGAGGTTTAGGCAGGGCCAATGAAATTTTTGGGTGTGGGGAAAAAACGTAGTATGCCAAAAGAGTGGCACAAAGGACCCAGTGGTGGGGGGCAAGGCAAAAAGCCCGCAAAACAGCTGAGGTCCAAAACTGGACAAAAACAAATTTTATAGGGAAAACCTCCGTAAATCAGTTGGGAAAATTTTAATTTTGGGGCTTTGTTCCCCCTTCTGGGGAAAAGGTTTAATTTTTCCCCGGGGTGGTTCTTAGCCAAAAATGACAAGTTTGGAGGGCATGGGCCCGCAGCCCGCCGCAGCATGAGGGGCAGGGCAGGACCAAAAATCAAAATTTTTGGGAAATTTCCCCCTTTGTCAGTTGGGAAATGCATATTTTCCCGGGTCGTCCCCTCCTCTGAAAGGTTTTGACCGGGTGGTTTTTTTCACGCTTTTTAGAAATACTGGGCCCCGGCTGTTCGGGGGGGGGGGGAAAAGGGGGGGGAAAGGGGGGGGTAGGAGGCCCCGTACCCGCTCCCCTCCGGGAGGAACCTAAAGTCTTTGGGGTTTACTGAAAGAGGAAACTTCCTTCCCCGCCCCAGTGAGGGGGGCCCCAGTCGCCCCCGCAGCCAAAGGGTGGAGCAAATTTCCCGAACCCCCGGGTTTGGGGGGTATTGGAAAGCCTAGCCCCCACCGGGTTTGAAGTTTCCCTTGGATACTGGGCGCCAAAATGGAAAGTGTTTGGGGGGCAACCCTTGGGCCCCGGGTTTTCAGTGGAGTAAGCCCGTTTCCTGCCCGGCCGTAGTGTGGCCCTAAGGGGGAATTTTTCAAGGGGCGGGGGGGCAATTATTACCCCCAAGGAGAAACCCCTTGGTTTCACGGGAAAAATTGTTGGGAAAGGGAAAGCCTTTGTCCCAAAAGTTTTTAGGCATGGTTGCGGCAAAAGGGGGCCAAAACCCCCAATTTCCTTGGTGTCAAAATAAATCAGCCCTGGCCCCTAATTTCCCAAACTTTTGGCCTTTAGGGCCGGGGTTTAAAAAAACCTGCCCCAACCTAATTTGATGCCCACCAACCCCAAAATTTTAAATTTTATGGGGGCCGGGGAAATTGGGTGGGGGGGTTTTTTAATTTGGGTAAAATCCCCCTTTTTCCGGGAGGTTTTGGTACCAAATTGGTTTTTGGGGGGCCCCTCTTTTTGGCTCCAAAAAAAATCTGTGCTGTGGTTGTGGGTGCCAAGGGCAACCCCCAAATGGGGAAGGGGGTCACTCTTCCCCCCGGAAGACCCTTGGGTGTTGCTGCCCTTACCCAACCTCTCTGTCCCCCTTTTTGGGGGTCCTGGGCCCCCCCTAAGGGGGGCCCCTCCCAAATTTTTTTCATTGGGGGCCAAAATGGCCCCCCGAAAAATGGGGCCGGCCCGGGGGACCCCAAAAAATGGGTTAAAAATTTGGCCATTTGGAACCCTAAAGCACCCCAAAGAAAAATTTTTTAGTGAATTTTTGGGGTCCCCTGTTTTTTTGTGCCGGAAAGGGGGCCCAAAAATCCTCGAATTGGGGGGTAAAAATTGTGGGGGGGGCCCTCGGGGGGAAAATCCGTTTTGGGGGGGGAAAAAAACCAAAATTTAAATTGGGTTTCTCAACTTGACCTCTTAATGATTTTCTGCCCGGGCCCCCCTTTTCACCTCAATTCGCTTGTGCGCCACTTGGGGGCCCTTCTTCTGTTTTCCACCTCAAAAATGTAAATTTTGCAATGGCTGACCCTTTATGTGGCGGGTGGCTGCTGCCGTGGCCCCACCATGGGTCATTGGTTTCCTTCCTTTTCGTTCGCGGGTGTATGAAATTTAACGTTGGCCGGGGGGATTGGGGGGGCAACTCGGGGGGGGAATAAGTTTTTGGCCCCCTTTTTCCCTTGGGCCAACCCGGGGCTGGGGCAAGGGGGTGATAAAAAGGGACTCGGTTTTGCCAGGGGGGCCCAACACTTTTTTTGCCAAACCTCCGAAATTGTTCCTTTTTTGCCCCCCGTCTGACCTTTATGCTTTTTCCCCCTTTTAGGCAGCTGCCGTTTCCCTCCACCCCTGTGCCCTTGTGCCACACTTCTGACCTCTTTCTGCTGTGCGTGACCTCCCCCCTCTTGTTTCCCTTTTGCCCTCTTTGTGAACTAAATACTGTTTTTTTCCCCCCTCCAGAATGGGAATTTTTTGCCAATGCCTGGAACCCCCTTGTGCTGGCTGGGGGCTGCCCGCCGTGAACCCAACACTCTGTTTCAGGGGCCCTTTTAGAAATCATGCTGCTGCTGTGGGCGGGTGCTGTTTACCTTTCCCCTGGGTCTTGTGCCCCCCTGTGGCCTATTCCTGTTTTTTTCCACCTCCCGAATGTCATTGTTTCCAAATTCTGAAACCCCATTTCTGTGCTGTGGCTGCTTGCCGTAAACCCACCCCTGGTCATTTGGGGGCCCACTTGTGGGGTTTCTCCTATTTTTGCCACCTCCAAAAAATGTCATTGTGCCCCCAATTCGACCTAATGCTGCTGTGGTGCTGCCGTCCACCCCCACCCCTCTGGCCTGATGTTGCCACCCCCAGCCCCTCGGGTTGATTTTTTTTCCAGCTTTCGCTGGGAAATGATTTTATCGGCAAACATTACCGCTTTAGTTTTTTTGGGGAATTTTTTTTGCCCCCTTTTGTGCCCAAAGGGGTATTTTAGTTTAAAAAAAATTCCTTAAGAGAGGGGCAGGTCATCTGCCCCTTGTTTTTATAAAAAAAACAAATTTTATGAAGACCAAAACCAAGCTTTCCCCCTTTATATTTAAGCATGGGCCCCAAGTTTTTTCAACCCTTGGGAAAGGGTCTGTGCGCCCGGGGGGAAAAAAAACTGGGTTTTTTTTAAAAAAGATTCCTCCCCGGGTTTAAATTTGGACCCCCCAAAAAATTTTGTCGGGGGAAAATTCCCCGGCCCCGGGTTGTCAACCCAAAATTTAATTTTTGGAACTTCGCCCCTCCCTAGTTATTGGGGTGTAAAATGAAAAGTAAAAGGGCAGGGGGAAAACTTTGTAAGGTTTTACCATGGGGTTGGAAGGGGTTTTAATTTTTTGGAAAAAAAAGCATGGGATTTTATGGGAAAATTTGGCAATTTTCCCTTTAGGGGAATGGGGGAACAGGTAGTGGGGAAAGAGGGGTTTTTATTAAACCCTTTTTTAAAGAGGGTTTTATCCACAAATTTTAAAAATTGAATTTTCCTGGGTATGCAAAAAACGACTAGAACTCTTTTTTCTTAAAAATTGGCTGCCAAAAACCGGGCAAATTAACATGGGGGTTTAAAGGGGACCGATTTTTTTTAAGGGCCTTCATTAGGGGGGAAAAGCAGTAAAATTTGGGGGTTCTTTTTTAAAAAAGCTAACCCCCGGCAAATGTTAAAATTTGTGGTGAAATGGCCGGGCGAGGGGTGTAAGGTTTGGGTGAAATTTTTTTTTTGGAGGGTTAAAGGAAAGCAAAGTTTAAACATTTTATTTTTTAAGGGAAAACACCCGGTTTTTAAGTCATGAAAATTTTTTGGGGGAAAAAAAGGTCTTTGGGGGGAAAGGGTTAGGGGATTTTTGACTTGGTTTTTTGGGGGGCTTTTTTTTTTTAAAAAAAGGGGTTTTTAGGGGGAAAAGGATTTTCAAAGGATAAAAAATTTTTTCCCCTTTTAATTTGGAGATATGTAAGTTTAAAATTAACCTTGGTTTTATTGGGGTTTAGTAAAGTTTTATTAAGTTGGAAGACCTCGGGGTTATTTTGATTTAAAATTTAGAATTAAAATCCCCAAATTGGGGGTTTTTAGAATCACCGGGGGAATGTTCGGTTTTGGTTTTTTTTAAAGTTGTGGTGGGGTATAAAAGAACGGTAAATTTTTCTTTATGTGGGTTTCCCCAAATCCGGAAAACCGCTCAGCAGGAGTTTTATCTTTGTCGGGTTTCCCTTTTGAATTTAATTTTACCCCGGGAAACGTTGGGCCAACCCCCCCCATAACCCCTGCGCGGGGGGAAAAAAGAAGTTTTCAGTGGGGGGCGCAATTTCCTTTTTGGGGGAATTCGCCACGGGACCCGGGGGGCGCCAACATTTTTATACAAAACAGGCTAAAAACCCCGGGCCCCAGGGGAAAAACCCAAAGAATGTTCTTGGGAAGGGAAAGTTTTAAAAAAAATTTTTATTTATAAAAGGGGGGGTTGGGACGTTTTTTTGGAAAACGGGAGTTTTTAAACTGAAAAAAAAAAAAAGTTGGAATTTAAATTTTTTCACCCAAAAAATTAGAAAAAGCCGCTAATTTTCGGGGAAATTTTGGGTTAAATTTTAAAAATTGCCGGGAAAAAACGATTAAATTTAAATTTTTCAGCTATTTAAATTTGGGCGGCAAAAAACTAGCCCAATGTTTTTTGGGGGGAAGTGGCCAAAATTTTTTAAAAACCCAAGGGGGGAAAAGGGGCAAAAATAAAATTTTGCGGGAAAAAAGAGCTGTTTGGGGAGTTTTGCGGAAGGGTTTTTGGTATTTTCGGGCCCAAAAAGAAAAAGGAGCGGACAGGGACCTTTTTAAATTAACCCTAATGGGAAAATTTTGAACCCCAAACAAAATCAAAGGGGGCGGCAAGGGGTTCAAAATACGTTAAAAAAGCTGAAAGGCTGTTGGGGGTTTAACCAGCGGGGGTTGGGGGCCACCCCGGGCCAAAACCCGAGCCGGGGAGGACTTTCAACCAAAGGGGGGTTAAGGGAAGGGTCGGGCCGGAATTGGAGGGTTTAAAAATATTTTTGGGGGAATTTTGGGTTGTGGGTGTTTTTGGGTGGGGGGACTTTGGGGGGGGTTTGGGGGGAAAAAAAATTTTTTTTTTAACGTGTTTTTTTTTTTTTGAAAAAAGGGGGGGAAAACCCAATACCATTAAATTTTAAATCTTGCCCCAAAAAGGTTTGGGAACCCCGGGAAAAGGGGGAAGGGGTATAGGGAATTTTGGGGGGTTACAGGGTTTTTAAATTGTTTTTCTTTACGATTTTTGGTAAAAAATTAAAAAGGGGAAGTGGTTTTAAAAACCGGGGGGGTGGATTGGGAAAAAGAAAAGGCGAGGGCAGGGAATTATAAATTAATTTGGGGTTTTTGGCCCAATTCCCCCAAGGGGGGAAGGGGCAAATTACCCGTTTTGGAGAAAAGGCTGTGGGGGGGAGTGTGGGGGCTTGGGCCATCCGGCCAAATTAGGGGGCCCCGGGGTAATTTTCCATTGGTTTTCTTAAACTAAAAGTGAAATGGGGGGGGGGGAGTTGGGGTTTTGTTTTAAAAAAGGGGGGAGGTTTTTTGGAACCCCAAATGGGGAGAAAACCCCAACGGAAAAGGGGGGGAAAGGGGGTTTTTTGATTGGAAATTTTGGGGTTTTTAAAACTTTACTTCCGAAATTTAAATTGTTAAACTAAAGAAAAGGGGGCCCCCCTGGGGATTTAAATTTTTAATTTTGGCGGTGGGGGTTTTTTTTTTTGGTTTATTTTTTTATTTTGGGTTTGCCAAAAGGGTCAAAAGTTAGGGGTTTTCTTTAAAAAAAAAAGTTTTAAAATGATTTTTAAATTTAATTTTTATTGTTTTTTTTTTAGCCCCATATTTTGTTAATTTTTTTTTTAATTTGGGAAATTTTTTTTGTATTATCGTTTGATTTTTTGGGCAATTTCTAAAGGGTTTTTTCCAGGATTGCTTAGAAAAAACATTGAGACGTTGGGGGTGGGGCCCCCTTTTTTTCCAAAAAACCCCCGGTCGTTTTAAAAATTTTTAAATTTACAAAACCGGAAAACTTGGTCTGCAAAATTTTTTTTTAGGGAAGAGAAAGGAAACTTCCCCAGGTCGGGGGCCGGGGGAAAAGCCCAAAAAAAAACCCCAGTCCAAAAATCTGTTTTTCGGGGGTTTTTACGGGAAAAAAGGGGGAATTGGGGAAAAATTTTTGGGGTTTGGTTTCATAACTTCCGGAATTAGGGGGGGTTTTTTTGGGCCCCCTGTTGGGGGGGGCCAAAAGGGGAAGGGAAAATAGGTTTTCCCTGGGGGGGTTTTTAAGGGGAATTGATTTTTATGAAAGGGTTTTTCTCCCGGGGGGAAATTTGGGAAAAAAAGGGGGAAATTAAATTTGGGAAAATTAAAAATTTTAATTTTGCCGGGAAAAAAAATTTTAAAAAAATATCCCAATTTTAGAGGGGGTTGGGGAAGGGTTGTTTGGGTTTTTGGGGTTTTGGGTTTAAAAGAAGGGGGGGTTTTTGTTTTTGGGGAAAATTTTTTCCCTTTTAAAAAAGTTTTTTTTAAATAACCAAGGCCCCAAAGGCCTTTAGGGGATTCATTGGCCGTTTGGCCATAGGCAAAATTTGGGAAAGTAAACTCGGCCTTTATTGGGGGTGGGGTAGGCCCAAAAGGCCCCCCCAGCTCGAATTAAAGTCGGGGCCGGGGGGAAATTTTTTGGGATTTTTGGAAAAAAGGGGGCCCTCTTTTATTTTATTGGAAAAATTTCCCTAGATTAGAAAGGGGCCCCTGTCACTATTTTCTGATTGGCCCCGGGGATAGCCCCAAGGGCCCCCCCGCTAAGCTTTAACCCCAATTTGCCTTTTTTTTTTGGGATTTTTTCGTAGTTAATTTTTAACAATCCCCCCCCCCCCCCCTTTAATTTGATTTGGTTTCCCTACCTTTTTCCCTTGGTTTTTTAAAGGTTCACTGGGGCGCCCCCTAAATTCCTTGGTTTGGCCTGTTTATGCCCCCAAACCCAAAAAAGGGGGTAGTTAAAAGAAATTTTAAATTACTGTATTTTCCCGGGACTTTCCAAAAATCTTAATTCCCGATGTAGCGCTTTTTAGATTTTTGGAAAGGGAAAATTTTTTTTTTGGGATTTTTTTTTTGAAAAGGTTTTTGGATCTTTTTTTTTCTTTATAAGGGGTTTTTTCGCCTTTTTAAAGGGGGATTTTTTGGAAATTTTTTAAATCCCTTTCCGCACCGGGAAAACTGGGGCCGGGGAAATTTTTTTTGTAAAATTTTTATTGTTTCCTTGCATTGTTCCCTTCTGTTTCACTTTTGCCTTTCCCCCGGGGAGCATTTAGACCAGAAATCCAAACCCGGGGCTGCCCGTCGGAAGGGGGGGCCGGGGAAAAAAAAGCTGCAAAAGCGACCGTGCTTTGTTTTACTTGCGTTTTCAAAATGGGTGGAGGGTTTCGGCGGGGCCCCACGTCAACCCCCCGGAACGCCTTGCCCCCCAAAAAGCCCCTTCCCCCATCCCATTGCACGCCCCCTTTATTTCGGGGCCCCCCCAAAAGGGTGGAAAAGTGTTTTTGAACGCTTTCGCCTTTAACCCCGCCTCCCGCGTTCCCGGGCAGCGGGGTTGGGGTCGGGGGGGAGGCGCTGGTTCGCCAAAAAAAAGGCAAAAAGCCCCTTCCAAAAACATGTTTGCCCAAAAGGGTTTTTAAAATATGCTGTGTCTACAACCCGAAAAAACAAAATAACAAAAAAAAAATTAGTTTTCGGAAATTTTGGGTTTTTTTAGTTTTTTTGTCCGATGAGAGAAAAGGGGAGAAAAAAAAAATTTTCTGTGGAGGGTAAAATTTAAATTTTTGTCTCTATAGATAAAAAGATTGTACCCAAATTTTTTTGCAAAAAAAAACCCTTTTTTTTTTTGTTTAAAAAAAAATTTTGAAAACTGGTGTGGGAAAATACAAGGGGTTTTCTTTTTAAGGGCTTAAGGGGGGACGGTTTTTCAAATCAGTTTTTTCAGTTTGGTTGAAAGTTTTTTGGTTTAGGCCCAAAAAATTTGGGCCCCACACCGTAAAAAAAGCATTTAATTATTATTATTATTATAAAATTTATTTTTTTTAGAGCGCCTTGGAAATTTCCCGAGTTTTCTGTCAAGCCCAAAGGGGTTCAGATACATAAAATAAGCGGGCATTCACAGGACATCTTTTTAATTTATTGAAAAAGCATTGTTTCTTCCTTGAAAATTCTGTGTTGGTAAGCGCAGAATTTTCAATGAGGAAATATTTCTTTTTTGCCGCTAAATGACAAAAACCCGATTTTATTAAAAGGGAAAAGTGTAAAAAAACTTTAAAAAATGGGTTTGGGCGTGGTTCTGGGGTGCTAATTTCCTTTCCCAGAATCAGCATGCAAACCAGTCATGTGAACTCTTCCTAAGACCAGGACATATACGGTGAACACACTGATAAAAGGAGGGGGAAAGAATTGCCCCCCAAAAGTTTGCAATTCCCAAAAAGGAGGAGGGGGAGACAGAAATGTGTGTATTAGGGTTTGGTGATGGCAGGGTTATTGTAAGTTGTAGGCTCCTAAAGAGATCGTTTTCAGTTACTTTTGAAATTTTTAAAGATGTAGGAGTAGTGGGGGGGAGTGAGTTTCCAGGGTATGGGGGAAAGCCGGGAGGTTTTTGGGAACGATTGTGTGATGAGCTGACACAGGAAGAACAGAGGGAAAATTGAAAAGGTTTTTGGGGTGAGGGAAAACAGGGGGACGCGTGAGGGAAAAGGGAAATTTGAGCTGTATGGGGAGAGAGGGGTATGGGGGAGCTTTTTGGTCATGTCGTAACTTGAACCCAATTCCCCTTTGGGGGAATGGGTTTGCCCTGAAGGGGTTGGCAGAGAAAAAAGAAGAGAGGAAACAAGGGGGAGAAGTGGGTCAGAAATGTAGCAGAGGTTTTGGATGGATTGAAGGAGAGCCAAGAGTGTTAGATGAGGGGCCCCTAAAAGACTGTGCAAATGTTTCCGCCCCTTTTTGCAGATGTCAAAAGTCAAGAAAAGAGAAAAAATTTTTGGGAAAAAAGTTTTAGGTGGAGGGGGGCAAAGAAGGGGGGTCAGGGCCCTTTTGGGTTTTGCAGGGCTTTTAAAGATAGGTTTAAAAGTCAAAGGGTTTTCCTGGGCACGAGACTTGTGCCTAACAAAAGTTTGGGCCAAAATAAGGAAAAACCCGGGGGAAAATTTTAGGCGAAATCCTGGACAAAAAAGGCTCCAAAAGATTTCCTCCCGGGGAGTGAAGACTAGCCTCTCTGGTCCAATTTCCCTAGAAAGGAAAAAGGTTTTTCTTTAAATTTTAAAAAATTCTTTTATCAGTTTGCTTTAGCTTTGAGAGAAAAAAGGTTTTTTTAAAAAAAGTGTACCGCGTTTGCTTTTGTATTTTAAAGGGGTTTTGACATGAAGTGAGTTCCTTACCTCTTGTCTGCTCAAGAAAGAATATAAACAAAGCATGCTGAGTCACAGGGGATGGGGGGTGAGCAGAGAGCGAGAAAGAAGGGAGCATCTGCAATGTTTACGCAAATAATTACATTACAACCAGTGGATTATCTATTCAAAAGACACAGTCTCATACACTGCACTTTCTCCCCAGCCCTTTGCAAGCTCCTTCATGTTCCCTGTTATCAGAAAAGAAGTGCAAACACACAAGCGAGGCCAGATCAGCTCCTGTCAGTGTCCTAGTCATGTCTAATGTAAACGTTCAAGAAACTAAGGGGGACTGAGCAATGATGTAGCTCTCACAGGCTTCACTTTTTGTAATCACATATATTTAGAAAAGTGATTAAATGCCCATTTTGGAGGAACCCACGTCAACATTACATCATGGCAAAACCCCTTTAAGTTATCAATCCACTGCCCATCAAAATGGCCATGCTGACCCTTGTTAACTGTGAAAAGTTGTCCATCGAAATAGGATTACAATGTATTGGAACATGGTAGCCTAGTGTTATAAATCACACTTTCTTTTATGATCATTTGGATATATTGTGGAGTCTGTTCTTGAGTACTATACATGAGAGAAATTGGCTTTTGGAATAACAGTTTTCTGAGGCACAAGAAGTGATCAGAGAAAATTAATCCTGTGTGCTATAGATGTGTCAATCCAAGAGCAGGACAAAATAGTGCATTACAAAGCACCAAAGAGAACCACAGGGAGTAGCAATGTGGCAAGAGATATTAAAAATAGCGTAAGACCAATGAGAGCACAGCTGTGGTCCTCTGCTCTCTGTACAGCATGTTTCATAGCAGCAGACCCTGCACATTGTTTGCATCATCCCCAGATCAGTTGAGGTAAATTGAAGATTCAGGGACTGAAGGAAGCAGCCAGTCTTATGTGAGTAGTAGATATATGTCTGCAAGGGAGTTGACAAAGTGGCAGGAAGTACCTGGTGTACTGAAAATATGTTTTATTACAGATAGCACACATTGTATTGTTCCAGTTCCCTAAAGAGATTTTGTTATTCTCCAATTACTATCTTTGTAAAAAGGACCCAGCAAAATAATTAGTGTTACCCCAAACCAAGAGTGGGTATACTGTTACATTTATTATATCTTCTGCAACCGGACAAAAACATATGAGCATTTAACCAAGTGTCTATGTCTTGAATGGTTATCATGGTTATGTCTTGTGTGCATCATATATACATCACACATATAAGATGTATGTCACCTACCTGGAGAAGAGATGATATCAGGATGTACTATAGAAAAAAGGTAAACCAGCAGAGGTAATATGAAGCTCTAGGCAATATTCTGCTGGAAAAATATTGGTCCTGGTAATTATGGGGAAGATCCATTGCCAAATACCACCTAACTTGATATTGCTGCAGAACAAGTACATCTGTTTATGGCAACAGCATTCCCCAATAGCAGTGGCCCCTTTCTGAAGGATAATGCAAGTACCTCATAGCAGAAATGGTTCTGGAGTGGTCTGAGGAACAGGACAGAGAGGTCAAGGTGTTTACTTTTTCTCTTAATTACCCAGATCTCAATCTGCTTAAGCAACAGATGCTAATGTTTTGATGCCAGATACCTCAAAGGTCTTGTGGAGTTCATACCCTAGTGGTTGAGAGCTATTTTGGTTGCTCAAGGGGGATGTGTACAATTTAATATTATGACTAATTGATATACACACCTATAACTGATAATGAATTATAACAATCAATTCATCAGACTAAAATATTAATTGTAACCTACTGTCTGGGATGGCAACTAATAGTTTGCATTCTACTGATAGATCACTGACAGGTAATCCGTAGATAACCAATGCCTTAATTTAACAATGGCGCAAGTAACCTTTCGTCTGTAGTCTTGAATGGACAAGTCATCAAAGCACTATTGGACTAAAGCACTGATATTTGTTACTACCGTAATCTTTTGTTTTAATGGTTTTGTCAACATCCTGTTAGATCTGGAGATGGTGTAGAGGTGGTATTTGCATATCAAGAGTGAGGCTGGTGGTGGATCCACAGGTTCCACTGTGAGCATTGACAGTAACCACACCAGGGAGCAAAGTCTAGGAAGCCCTCTAGTCTTCACTCTCAACTCAGACAAAAGGGCTTTGACTCCACTGCAGGAAACTCCCATATCACTACCACTGATGTGACAGCTGATGTGCTTACGAGGTACCAAGGAACAGGCAGAGATGTGGTTAAGGTTCAGGCAGATGGTCAGGACAGGCAACATTCTAGTGTAGTTAGAAATCAGGTAAATTGTCAGGGCAGGCGGAAGACAGGAAAGTAGTCAGGAAACAAAGCTAAGAGACGAAAACTGGAAAGACTGGTAAAGTGCACATAAACTATGAAAAACACACCAATAACAGGCAAGGCATGAAAAGGATGCAGTGCTCTAATAAAGTCTCAAGTACCCAGTTATTGGTTCCTGGGGAAGCTGGATGGTGCATGCTGGCCCATTAGACCAGAGAGGACCAGAAGGTGCATGTGAGCACACTGCTGGGCTGGGGCGAGAGCAGGTGGATGGGAGCAGACAGAGCAGAGTAACGGGGAACAGAGGAGGAGCTAAACTGCCAGAATTGGGTCATAAACCAAAATGGATCGGGACACAGACCATGGTGCGCAGCATGACGCTGCAGCTATCAGACATTTATGGCCTATACAAAAGATAGGCCATAAATGTATAAGATATAGTACCTCTTTAAACAGTGGAGAGACTGCCAAAGATTATGTTTAGGAAGCTTTAACTTCACTATTATTGACACGGACTAAAAAAAAAAAAATCAGAAAACAATCCGTTGTCATTCATTGCAAGTCAATGTGATGTACTTTATAAATTGAAATAAATTAGGAAGTGCTCATTGGATTCTGTGCAGATCATTGTGACAGCTGTGCTTATACTTTAAAATGCAACTGACAGCGTTAGAATGAACTGGACCAAGGATGCATAAATGTACACATCTTATTAAATCTGCTGTCGACAAATCCTCCCCTCTTGACAGTTAACGGTGTGTTGTGGAGCGCAGAGCGAAATTAGAAATGTATCTTTAAATATTGATGCTAATTAACGTCATGATTTTTGCATCAATGTTGTTTGAGAATCGCTTTGACACGTTGCCAGAATGTATTTTGCAATTAATGCAAAGACCGGATAAAATGTCAATCTTGTTTATTCTATAACAGCGATATATTCAGCGCAGCAGATGGTTTAAATGATAGCTGTTTCTGCAGATAAATACTTAAAATCCTGTAAATTGCTATTCCCTTTCTAGAAGATTTAATGAGCTGGCTTTGTAGATTATGTGGAAGTGAAATATTTCTCCAATCTGAAAAATATTTCCTTTAACTGTGATTGGAGATAAACAGGTGCATTCCCTTGTATGCAGATTTTGTTATAGGTGGCCCCACACTGTGTCCAATATTTACGCTGCCTTGGCTTCTTTGTCTTACCCCAGTTCGGATAAAAGAAACATTTTTATGTTTGTACCTTTTCTCTTTTCTTAGCCTCCATGTATTTCTTCTGCAAAATAATGGTCATAGTTTTATTTTTCCTCTATATAATATTCTATCATAATACATGTGTTTCACGTGTCATTGGTAAATTGAATATGTTTTTTTTTTTACTTAAACACATTGAAGAAACATCACCAGGTGTCATAAAAACTAGCTTTCTGCACCATTTCGAACACTAGATGGAGCTTTAGAATGCAGTACAGAACCTATTTGAATAAAAATGCGTTGTGCCCTGCGGTTCTGAGAAATCTTCTTTGCTGTAAATGTATAATTGCTGTGCTGTGTTCTGGTATGTTGAATTGTGAATAGTGGACTACAACCCCCCATATTTTTCTCTGCCCCCCGTAAATGTATAATTGCTTTTTCTGGGTTTTGGGATTTTTGGAATTGTGAATAGTGGAATACCCTCCCATCATTTGTTCCCCTTTCTGGGATATGTATAATTGCGTGCTGGTTTTTTGGTTTTGTTGAATTGGAATAGTGGGACTACACCTCCCATCATTTTTTCTGCTGTATATGATAATTGCTGTGCTGTGTTCTGGGATGTTGAATTGTGAATTAAATGGGGCCCACGCCTTCCCATCCCTTTGTCTCGCGTTTTTGTTAAAAAAATTTCTGTGCGTTTTCTGGGATGTTGAAAATTTTGAATTTGGATCATCCTTCCCCTTCATTTGTTTTGCTGGGGATATGTATAATTGCTTTGGGTGTGGTTTTGGTATGTTAATTGTGAATAGCGGACTTAAAACCTCCCCAACATTTTTGTCTCTGCTGTATATGTAATTTAAATTTCTGTGCTTGTTTTGGTATGTTTAATTTTGAATAGTGGACTACACCTCCCTCATTTTGTCTTTTGCTGTAAATGTATAAATTTCTTTTGGGTGTGTTTCTTGGGATGTTTTAATTGTGAATGTGGGCTACACCTGACATTTTCCCCTTTCGGTATTTTGTATAATTGCTGTGTGGGGTTTGGGATTTTGAATTTTGAATAGTGGACTACCCTCCCATCTTTGTTTTGCTGTATATGTATAATTGCTGTGCGGTTTTTCTGGTATGTTTAATTGTGATATGGGGGGGACACCTCCCATTTTTTTGTTTTCTGTGTATATGTTTTAATTGCTGTGCGTGTTCTTTGGTTTTGTTGGGAATTTTGAATATTGGGCTAAAACCCCCCATCAAATTTTTCTCTGCGTATATGTATAATTGCTGTTTTCTGTGTTTTGGTATGTTTTAATTTTTTAATAGTGGACCCACCTTTCCCCCATTTTTTCTCTCTTTTACATGTATAATTGCTTGTGCTGTTTTCTGGTAAAGTTTTAAAATTTTAATTGGCTACACCTCCATTTATTTGTCTCCGTGTATATGGGATAATTTCTGTGCTGTGTTCTGGGAGTTTAATTTTGAAAAAGGGGTTAAAAAACCCCCCCATCATTTGGGCTCTGCTGTAATGTTCAAAATTTTGGGGCTGTGTTTCTGGTAAGTTGAATTGTGGGTAGTGGACTACACCTCCCCCTTTATTTGTCTCTGCTTTTATATTTTTAATTGCTGTGCTGTTTTCTGGGGAAATTTTAATTGGGGAATAGGGGACTACACCTCCCATCATTTTGTCTCTGCTGGGATTGTATTTAAATTGGCTGTGGGTTGTGTTCTGGTATGTTGAATTGTTTAATAGCGGGGGCTACACCCCCCCCATCATTTTTCTTTTGGGGGTTTGGGATAATTGCTGTGGGTTGTTTTGGTATGTTGAATTGTGAATGGGGGACTACACCTCCATCATGGGCCCTGCTGGGAATATGTTTAATTGCCGTTCTGTTTTCTGGTATTTGAAATGTGAATAGTGGAATAAAACCCCCCCCCATCATTTGTCTCTTTCTGGATTTTGTATAATTGCTGTGGGTGTGTTTGGTATGTTGAATTTGAATAGTGGACTACACCTTTCCATCATTTTCTCTGCTTTTATATGTATTAAAATTTTGGGCTGTTTTTCTGGTATTTTTAATTGTGAATAGTGGACTACACCTCCCATCATTTGTTCTGCGGGATATGTATAATTTGCCGTGCTGTGTTCTGGGATGTTGAAATTGGGGTAATAAGGACCACCCTCCCATCAAAATTTTCTCCCGCGTATTTTGTACAGTTTTAAATTGCTTTTGCTGTGTATGGTTTTGTGAATGCAGAAATTTTTCCCAATCTCTGTTTCCCGAATAATTACCCTGTGTTTATTTGTATTGCCCAGTGAACCCGACCCTTCTGCCCCTGGGGAGCGAAACCCTCTGCTGCTTATTTGTAACTCCACCCCTTGCGGCAGCTGGGGGCCCCCTGATTATATATCAACGAACTCCCCCATAGGATAGTAAAATTAGTTAGCTTGGGTCAGTTGGGTAAAGTTGGGGCAGTTTTTACCAATTTTAGAGTAGTGAACCAATCTTGGGGGTGAAAACCCGTATGAAAGTGAAAAGAAACTTAATCAAGGTTTTCTGAAATAAAACCGAAATTAGACCGGGGAAAGGGGGGGGTTTGGGGCCGAAGGGGGGTTAGGGGGAACACCTTTTTTTGTAAATATCTTTGGCTTTTTCAAAAAAAACCCCTATTCACCATGGGTCAGTATTGCTGGGCTTCTTGCAGCCAAACTACCCCCCGTGCCTTTCCACCCCGTTATTTTCCCCTGAAATCTTATCCAAAAACCCCGCCTTCTCTCCTTCCCTTCCCCCCCATGTGTTCATCACACACTCTTTCCTTTTTCCCTTTTTTAAATCGCCCCCCAAACCACCCCGCCCACTTTTTGCTGCCAAAACGGGCCCCTACCAATACTCATCACTGAACCATCTGCTGTATCTTTTTCTTTCTCCTGCCTTTTCCCCCAAAAACCCCCGGCCCCCCCCCATTAAATGCTCATCCCCCCTCCCCTTCCCCTAGAAACCCTGCCCAATAAATTTTCTATTGGGGGACCACTTTTTCCCCCCCCCCCCTATTTTTTTGTTTCCCCGTTTAAAAAAGTGCTCTGTGGAAATGGCCGTCCGTCCTTTAACAAAAATCAAATTACCCCGGGGCCCTTCCCCCTGCAACCCCATCCCCTTTCCCCTCCTTTTAGTTTCCCAACCCCCCAGACTCTTTCAGCCCCTTTTCCCCCAAAACCCCGGGGGTTCTGTACAGATTCCCTGGTCACCCCGGGGCAGTTTCTGGATCATTTTGCCTGGCTCCCCCACTTCCTCTTAAATGAAATTTCCCACTCTCATTTATGGGTTACTTTTTAAAATCCCCATTGATTTACCCCATGTTCCCCTGCCCTCTTTTAGATTTTTTCACTTAAACCCTTCTCTAGGGCCCTCTCGCAGTTTACTAACTCTCCCACCCACAAGGATGGGGAAAAATCTCTTTATCCGGGTTTTTTGTAATCCGTTCCTCAATTTTCTAACTTTAATTTAAATTTCCTTGCACTCCTTTTCTGATCAAAACTTATTTCTTTTACTATTACATTCTCAACCAAACTTTGGACCACCTTCCCCCTCTCCCCATTCAGAAAATATCCACTTTCCCTGAAAAAACTCAGGAATTCACAGAAAACCCCCATACAAATCCCCCAAAGTGCCCCCCAATCTCCTCCCCCTCCTTCCCCGACCTGGCGTCCAAAATATAATGGAAAAATCTTTCCACCACCCCGGACCAAATTTGGGACCTCAAAAAACACCCACCCCACCCCAGAAATCCCGACACCCAAAAGCCATGGCCAAACCCTTTAGGGGCTCGCCAATTTGCCCAAACGATGTTCCCCGATGTCGGAGCGTCTGTGGAGGATGGCGAAGCAAAACCTGCAGACTTTTCCACTAATTAAATTTTTGCCCGGACTTTTGAAAAAACCCTTCACGGGGCCCCAAAAAAAATATTTCAACCCCCCTCATTTGCAAACCTTACACAACAACCCCCCAAAGCCTGTTTGGGCACCATTCCCCTCCCTTCTCAGGGGGCCCAAAAATCAGGCCCCCGGGTTTGACCTCCATGCTGAAGACCTGGCCATTCACTTCAAAAAACAAAATTGACAAAAACCGGCAAAAATCTCACTTTTAATCCCCAACAGCAAACCATCTGGTCCCTCCCGCCCCATTTCCCCCAAACCCACCCCCCCCCTAAAACTCTTTTTTAAACCCCCCGACAGAAAAAAGGAAATTTTCCAGGCTTTTTCCTTTAAATGCTCGCCCCCCCACCGCTCTAGTTGACCCCATTCCCCCCCACCTTGTCCAGTCTATTTTTTCCAGCTAAACCCTTCTCACATTTTCGCAATCTGTAACCTCTCTCTTTCCACTGGGGTCTTCCCCTCCCTTTCCTTTTAAAAATTTTTGTTATAACTTCCCCTTTTCTGGAAAAAAAAAACCCACTCTGGACCCGTCGCGTTTATAACTTGAACCCCCATAACGTAACCCCGCCCTTCCTCCCCCAAACTCCTGGAAAAGCCCTTGGGGCTAAACTCGCCTAATCCGCTTTTTTCTCCCGCTAAAAATCTCTTCTTGACCCTCGCAATCAGGTTTTCCCCACCCTACCCCTCCACGGGGAAAAGGCTCCCAAAATTTAAAATCTCCAATGATCTCCTAACACCCAAATCTCAGGGGAACTACTCATTTTTTGCTTCTTTCTGGGGCCTTTTTAAACGTTTTAAAACTGTTGATCACCAACTTTTTCCCCACCCCCCCTCAGCACCCTTGGGCCCCCCAAAGGGCACCGCTCTTTTTTGGTTTTTTAAACTTTAAACCCTTTTTAAACCGCTCCTTCAGTGTCTTATTTTTGCAGGTTCTACCTCCTCTCCTCTTCCTCTTTCTGTCGGGGTTCCCTCAGGGGTCCGTTCTTGGGTCCTTCCTCTTTTTCAATCTATTCGCCCCAATTTGGGCAAACCATCAGCAGGGTTTGGCTTCCCGTACCCTCTCTTTCGCGATTTACACCCCCAATTATACACCCCTTTCCCCGGGCAAACACTCCTGCTCTGCCCACAAAAAAACCAAGGGGCTGCCTGTCCCGCCCGTCCCCTTTTACATCAAGTCCCCCCCCGTATCTTAAACTAAAACCTCACTAAAACTGAACTTTTTGTCCCTTTCCCCCATCTACTAACGAACTTACCCGGGGGCCCCTTTTTGTCTCAGGTGTGGCCCCCCCATAACTCCTTTGGCAGCAGGCCCGCTGTCTTTGGGGGTTTTACAAGGGTTCCCATCTGTCTTTTATCCCCCATATCCAACCCCTTCCCCCTCCTTTCACCTCACCCAAGAACATCTTTCCAAAAATCCGTCCTTTTTCTCACTGGGAAACACTCAAACTCTCATTGTTGCTTTCTTTATTCATTCTCGTCTCGAAATACTGTAACTTCTTGCTTATCAGTCTCCTTCCCCTGCCAAAATCTCCCTCTCCAAATCTGTCCCCGAATGCAGCCCGCCAGGCCCTTTCCCTTAAATTTCCCCGCCGCTTAAACTGATTCCTCTACCCTGTGTCAGTCCACTGCACTGGTTGGGCCCCCAAATACGGGGTAAACAAAAACTCATCAAATCTCAAATCATAAAGGGCTCCACCAAAGCTCTCCTCCCTACATCTCCTCCCCCATCCTGGGCTAGCACCCTACCCCCGCCCCTCCCCTTTTCCCCGGCCCGATGGGTATAGGTTATACTCATTTAAACAAACGGGAAACCTCCCATGCCCGTCTCCAAGGGCTTTACCAGGGGCGGGAACAGTTCTTGGAACAACTAACCCGGGGCGATTCAGGCCCCCCACTTTAAACTCTCATAGCTTTAAAAAGGGCCTGAGAAAACATCTTCTCACCTGGGCCTACCAGAATCCCTAAAAGCTAAACCCCCCCTTTCCCCCCCTTCCCCCCCACTCCCCACCACTCATCTCATTTTTTAGCACTTTAATGTATATAAAAATGTACTGTTTTGGGGGGAAAGGTTTATTTCCGGGAAATTTTACAAAAAAAACCCCTATTTATGTCACCTTTCTGGACCCTTTTAAATCTAGCACTTTTTTCCCTTCGTTTTCTCCCGTACACCCCCAAAAGATTGTAAGCCTTGTCAAAACAGGGCCCTCTCACCTTGTGTCTCATCGTTAAATTTGCCTTTTTTATTTTTGCAAAGTATTTTCTTTTGTCTGTACCCCACACCTCCTAATTTTTAAAGTTCTGCGGGGAAAATGTTGGCGTATATAAATAAAGATATTATTAATTTTTATTATAAAGGGGGTAACGTAGTGGGCTTTTTTGAATGTGAAATTTTTTCTTTTTAAAGGGTTTACCTTTTAGGCTTTCCCTTTTTTAATACTTATTTTAAAGATACTTTTTTTTGGGAAAAAACACTTTGAAAGTGCATGTGCTTTTTTATGCTTAATGTGATGCATTTTTGTGTTTTTGTTTTTTGTGTTTTTTTAATAATGTATATATGTTTAAGGGATATTTGGGACATTTTTGTTTGGTGTGCCCCCTTTTGGGTCACAATGAAGTTTATTTTTTAAAAAGGTTTCTCCCTTTTAATCCAATTTGGGTCTTCTCCCCCTCTTTCTGCTCTCTTTTCCCTTGCACATACATTTGGTCCATCAGCATAATGAAATTACCCGCCAAAAAAAAGGGAACTTTTTAATTAAAAAAGGAATTTTTTACTGAACAAATTCCCCAAAAGACCATAAAATACCTTTGGAGTGAATTAATGTAATCAGACAACCACAGGTAAATATATAAAAAGAAATTTCCCGGATACCCACCCTTAAAAATTTGCATTTTTAATATATTAGGTAAAGCATGCCTACTCTTATATCTTAATATAGGGCTGGTAGGTACAAATGTAAAAGTCCTATATCTTTCCATAATACATTTTAAAATGTTAATTTTGCCTTTTTAGGCGAAGCATTGCCCCAAAAAGGGTTTGGGTCCCCTATCTGTGGCTCATTCTATAAACCCTATATTAATTCCTGTTGTCAAAAGCAGAAACACAAAAGCCAGATATGTCAATAGTAGATTTTATACCGGTAGAGATAATGGTATCTCTTATCCACTCAGTTGCATCTCCTTTTCAGATCCCTTCAAATCCAGGCTCATTTCCACATCAAGATATAGCCGAGGGTTCATCAGGAGATATCCAGTAATCACATCAGAGTAGATATTGAATGTGGTTCCATAGATGTAGGAACACACTCCTTATAAGATGGCAGATGAAGTGCTGCCTATGTGACTTTCTGTGACTTCCCTCAATATAATAAATTTATATTGAGAAATAAATTTATATTATCAAAAAACATTTTTTAATAATAATTTATTAAGAAAAACGGGTTAGGGTTTTGAAACCCAAAAAGAAACCAAAAAAAATGCAAAATGAAGTTTAAAAAAAAAGAACCATATAACTAAAATAAAAAGAAAGTTCTTCATTAGCAGTCAGAAAGAGCTTAGAAGGGGAATCCCTTTCTGTTTGGGATGGGAGCACTTTGGGTCATTTATTTATACCAATGTACCTCAGGGGTGCCCAAAGGAGCAGCCCCTTGGGCACATGAAAGGGGGGGAAATAACATGTAGTACTGCACCTGTCTGTGGGGAGTCGCTATGAAATACTGTATGCACTTTACTAATACAGATGTGTTACTGGTTAAATATTTATGACAATTGGTGGATCCTCCGGTCTATCACATATAGTATGCCACTGATCGGCTAGGACAGGGGTGTCAAACTCGTTTTCACCGGGGCCCATCGCCCCAGGCGTACCCTTTTGGGCCCAGCCTAATTTTAGAACAGTAAAGTAATTCTCCTTTAAAAGTTAAGAGAGCTATTAAGGGAAATAGTTTTTTGTCAGTATTCCTGTTACAATAGCCCCGATGGGTTTAATCAGGAAAAAGGGAGGCCCCAAGGGGGGCGGCAGATGGTGGGGCAGGGCCCGATGGTGGGGCAGGAGGGGAGGAGGCCAATGGGGAGGCCCAGGGGGGGACAGCCAGATGGTGGAGGGGCCCAAGGGGGGGGCAGGGCCAGATGGTGGGGCCCAGGGGGGGAGGGAGGCAGATGGTGGGGGCCCCGGGGGGGGGGGGGGGGCAGGGCCCGATGGGGGAGGCCCGGGGGGGGGGGAGGCCCCGATGGGGGGGGCCCCGAGGGGGAGGCAGGCCAGATGGTGGGGCCCCAGAGGTGGAGGCCAGATGGTGGGTAGGCAGGCCCAGATTGGTGGAGGCAGGCCAGTTGGGGGGGGTAGGCAGGCCAGTGGTGGAGGCCCCCAGAGGAGAAGATAGGGGGCTAGAGAGGGCGATGGGGAGGAGGCCCAAGGGGGGTGGGAGGCCAGGCCAGATGTGGAGGCAGGCCAGATGATGGAGGCCCAGAGGAGAGAATATAGGGGGCTCTAGATGAGGGGAGGGAGGCCCAGGGGGGAGGCCAGGCCAGATGGGGTGGAGGCCAGAGGGGGAGGCAGGCAGATGTGGAGGCCCAGAGGGGGAGGCAGGCCAGATGGTGGAGGCTGGACCCAGATGGTGGAGCAGGCCAGGGGGGAGCAGGCCACCAAATGGTGGAGGCAGGCCAGGGGGGGGTGGGGCCAGGCCAGATGGTGGAGGCAGGCCAGGGGGGGGAGGGCCAGATGGTGGAGGCCCAGGGGGGGAAGGCACGGCAGAATGTGGAGCCGAGGGGGGGGAGGCTGCCAGATGTGGAGGCCCAGGGGCCCCCACCCCAGGGGGGATGGCTGGCCAGATGTGGAGCCCAGGTGGGGGGAGGGGGGGGGGGGGGCAGGCCAGATGTGGGAGGGCCCAGAGGAGAGATAGGGGGCTTGGGCTAGAGCTTGGGTGGAGGCCCAGGGGAGGGGGAGGCAGGCAGGCTAATGGTAAGACTGGGGTGGTGGGTTACCTGATAGGACCGCTAGGGGAGTTAGGGACTCGGCTGGTGAGGACATCAGTAGTGCAGTTCAGGCCACTTTCCAGCCCAAATGAATGGTCCTCCTCAGGAGCAGGCATCTTCTTGCCAGACAGGGATAGCTCCTCTGCTCAGCGTCCTCGCCAGGCCTGCAGGGGGGCGGGGCCGGAGCACTGAGCAGGCGGAGCCAGGCAGTCAGTGCTCTTCTACTGTGCATGGAGCTGCCGGCCCCGCCCCCTGAGCTCGCTGAGCTGTGTTGCCCGTGCTGCCTGCTCCTGTCTCACTGAGAGAAGCAGCCGCTGCGGAGCACAGCTCAGCAACAAGTGCCGGGCCGGGTAACACAAGGCAACGGGCCGGATTCGGCCCGCGGGCCTTGTGTTTGACACCTGTGGGCTAGGATGTCTAGGACATTGTATCTTGAAACCATACTCAACATACAATATCCCATGAAAGACCATTGTTGAAAATATTTTATCCTAAGGCCGTTGCAACTTGAAGGAACCTGTCATAATCGTGCCCAACAGACCCCCAGCTGTGTGCTCTAGTCGCCAGCCGCGGCTGTTGCAACGAAAAATATAGTTTATGAAATAATACTTTCACTAGTGTGAACTTGGTTTTTCTTCTCTGCAGTACTAATTGATTCCTGGCCGACGCCTTGGTCAGGAATCATCCAGCACTCCACTAGTTAACCTGGTTTCTTGCTGATCTTGTTGATTGACATCTTTCTTCTCCAATCTGGTCTTGTGTTCCATCCACCTATCACCTCCGTTCTGTTTTACTCTTGTTCCCCATATACGGATTCCTCTACAAACCATCCTTGCTTGCTATAGAGGTCTTTCTGTCTGTAGCTAATCCTTCCTTTTCTGAGCTCCTTTCTGATATTTGACCCTGCTGTTCTACTGACTTTTCTCTCTCTATTTGATTTTGTACTGCTTCGCCCAACTGGTATTGACCTGGCTAGTCTGACTAGCTAGTCTCTTATTTGTGTTCTGTCTTTCTTTGTCTGTGTCTTGTGTCTGCACTTAATTAGTGTAGCTCCTAGTCTTCGGGTTAGGGCCGACCTATTAAGGAGTCGGGCACCCCCAAAAGGCAGGGACAGTGGTTGGGACCAGTGTCAGGGCCTCACTTTGTTTGTGTCTATTCATGTGCCCCTGACAAGTCCCTGACAGAACCACTGTACTTTTAAATGTAATCTACGTTTCTATACTTTATAGTAAATTAGTGGTCTTTAGATCAACAGATATTATTCTTCTTACTTTTTTTTTAAGTATTGTATCAACATGAAAAATGATGAGGCCTCAGCCCCAAAATTGGTTCAGAAAAGTTCAAGCAAGTTTTGTGGCCTCCAGGGAAAAATGTTAACATATGTTGCAGTGGGAAAGGTAAGACCCTCAGCTCAGAGCTGTTTAATCAGTGAGCATTGGCAATGTTCCATTAAAATACTCTGGTGGTGTTTCAAGGCTTTATACATTAAGAAGCATTTCTTTGTTGTGTTGGGTATAATACAAAGGGTTCTGTGACAGACAGACCCTGAGATGTGAAAGCACTCTCTCAACTCGAAGTATTACTCTAGCTTCCATTTCCAGCCTGTCACTTGCTTGCTTTCTTTTTTTTACTTACCTACAATATCTATGTGTCATATTTTACAAACAAAAATAGCTATTATTTTACCCTCTTATCTCATCATCAAAATAGATAATGACATTTTTTAGACTGTTCTGTTTTTCCCAAATCAAGCTTTTAGTACATGAACCTGGCGATTTACTAGGAATATTTGCACTATACCCTGACAGTGTGGATATAACAATTGCAAGTAGATATTATTTAAAGAGGACCTAGAAAAAATAGGCGGCAGATTAGGGCTTGTTCACAGGGCGTTTTTGTGATCCGTTTTACGGTCCTTTTTAGGGGACCCGCAAAACGGATCTAAAAATTTTGTCAGTGTGTTAAAATGAGTTAAAGGGCAAAAGCCCCCTTTTCCCCACGGGGTTCAGCGATGCGCTTTTGAGAGTCTCTGCACTGCGCTTTTCGCCCCCGCTTTAAGAATTGAATGTAATTCTTATTGCTTTTTACGAAAACTGAAGCCCATAGGAATAAGGGAGTCCTTTTGGCACTTGCCCAAAAGGCTCCCCCCTGGTGTAACAGTGCGCTTTGATCCGAAAGGGTGCGAAAAGGCAGGGAAAGGCGGGAGGGGATCGCGGGAGGGTGTGCAGCGGCAGCGGGAGCGCAGGTGAGCAGGGGCGGGGCAGGGGGGGAGGCAGGTGAGCAGGGGGCCCGGCAGCGCAGGGGACCCAGGGCCGGCGGGGGCAGGGGAAGGGGGGCCCAGGTGTGCGAGGGGGGGTGGGCGGGGCGCAGGGTGAAGACGGCGGCAGGGGGGGGGGCAGTAAAGGCAGCGGCGGCGCGGGGGGCAGACTGAAAAGAAACGCGGGGGCGGGCATAATGGAGGGCAGACATGAACTGGGAGGGCAGACATGAATGGGGGAGACATAATGGAGGGGGGCGAAACATGAACTGGAGGGCAACTAACTGGAGGGCAGGCATGAAACTGGGGCAGACATGAACTGGAGGGCAGACTGAATGGGGGGCAGACAGAACTGGAGGGAGAGAAGGAGGGAGGGGAAAGGGGAGGGAGAAGAAAAGGGGGGAAGAAATGAAAGGGAAAGGGGGGAGAGGGGAGAGAGGAGAGAGGGGGAGAGAGGAGAGAGGGGGGAGGAGAGAGGAGGAGAGGAGGAGCCGGGGGAGAGAGGAGAGGGGAAAGAAGAGAGGGAGGGAAAGGGAAAAAGGGGGGAAGAAAGGGAAAAGGGGAATCTTGTAGTCATCTTTCCATTCATTCTCTTTATTTTCCTGATGGGGGGCTCCCTTCGCTCCATGTTTCGCTAACATGTATGTGGCACATATTGAAAATGAACATATAATCCACGACCCTATAGCCAACATATTGGGTTATGGTAAGATACGTTGATGAGTATTCCTGGCATGGGGAAGGTAGTGGAGGGGTTAGAAAAGTTTACCCAAAAAAATTTTAAAAACTAGATCCCCTCTGAATTAATTCTTACAAAAAACAAAAACAAATTAAATTTCTTTGGTGTGAGATATAAACAAGGAAACAAATTGGAGGCCACATTATTCAGTAAAAAAACAGACCGCAATAACATGCTGCACTAGAAAGCTTTCCCCGCCCCCAAAAATTTTCCAAAGGGGATCGCCAAGGGCAAATTTAAAATCCACGAATCTGCACCACGGATGAGGAAGATTATAAAAATCAAAAAAATATGGTAGAGAAATTCGTTAGTAGAGGCTACCCAAGAAAGTACATTACTAAAATAGCCCAAAGAAGTGGGGGATGTCCAAGTCTGATTTAAAAAAGGAAAACCCAAAAACAAAATGGTGGAAAAAAATGCTTTGTTAAAAATATAATGATCATCAGGGGTTTGTCAAAAATGCAATTTTGAAGGCATGGAAAATCTTTCAGAGCGACAAAAATATGGTAAATATTTCTTACAAACCCAGATTTTTGTACCGCAAAGGGGGAAAATAAGGAAAAGGTTACATTCAGATTTGAAAAAATCTAAAAAAAAACACGGGAAAATCCTTACACACCCTGAACGTAGGTACATTCCCCTGTCTTAACTGCCAAAATTGTGCAGGAATTATCAAAGGTGAATTTGTCAACCACCCCACGAAAGGTTACAAAATAGCAGAGAGAGGCTTTCATACATGTACCTCAAAGAACGTAATATATATGTTGAAATGCCCCTGTGGGAAAGTGTACGTGGGACAAACTAGCAGACAAGTTAAGACTAGAATCAATGAACATCGGTCACAAATCAGATTGTTCAAAACAAGACAAATAGTAGGGAATGATGGAGAGGATACTTTAAAAAAATTTGAAGAAACATCTGTTGCCAAACATTTTACAGAGTTTGGCCACAATAATAGTGATCTAAAATGGCGAGTACTAGAAAGCATAGATGGCAGCAATCAGGAAGAGATAAAGAGACGGTTGCTACAGAAAGAGGTATATTGGATATCGAGGCTAGATGCAATGAGCCCGAAAGGTTTAAACGAGGAATGCAATTGGAAGGTTTTCCTTTGAAAGGATTTGAGACAGGGCAGGATAGCATAAGTAGAACGGCTATTCATAAAATAAGAGTTGAATAGCAAGCAAGAAACAAAGGGTTAATTGATTAAACCACTATTTAAGCCCCAGGTATGCTTACCGTAGCTGAGCTTGAGAAAGGGGACCGCCCCGAAACATTGCGCAGGCGCAGTGCCACTCATAGCAGACGAGAGGACTAGTCTCAGCACAGAGGTATTGCACCCAGTATATGAAAGAAAGAGACCGTGGTCTGGAGCGATAACACCACAGTTTGGCAAGTTTTCCAGCAAGTCAGTGAGGAGTCGTGAGTTCTGTCTGATTGTATCAGTTTTGTTATTATACAGCGCCATTTGGCACTCAGAAACATATGAACTGTTTTGTGTCCGACTCCACGCGCAGTCACTTGTTGGAATGCCAATACCTACACCTTCACTTTTGTAAATTGTATCTATATGGTATTAAGAGTATGCACATGTATATGCCAAGATACATATTGTGCAACAATAAATAGATAAGTCACAATTGAAAAAGCAAAGTGGTCTTCTTAAAGACTTTATTTCCAGTCCATTTACTTTATATTGCATTTGCCTGGTGGGGTGGACACCCGCGTTGGACTGCATGAGAAGGTGAAATAATATAGTGCTGTTTATAAATCTGCCATTAAAAAGTACATCTTGTAGATGTAAAAATAAAAAAATATGGCTCTTGCAAGACGGGGACAAAAAAAAAACGAATAGCTGTTCTATTATGCCTGGTGTTAAAAGTTCCCCCCAATAGACTTTTTTTTTAATGCAAATTGAAGCAATAGTTTTTTTCCCCCAGAAGCAGCAACTTTCATGTCATGTTTTTTATGGCTGTTCGGTTCTATTCATATAAATGTGGAAAATTGCAATACCAGACATAGGCAGTAAACTAGAGTGGTGCTGAATCGAACAGAAAGATTTATTTATTTATTTTTCCTGGACAACCCCTCTAATGTCTACAAAAGTTTATGAATACATTTTTATATAAGTGAAACTATACAGCCAAGTCTAAAGAGCATATAACTGTATACTAACATACAAGATTAGAGAGCCACTCAACAGCTAACAGTGTGTTTTGGCAGCATGTATGCTTTTCTATCTCACTAGGAGCTTCCTTTCATGATAAATTCAACTCTACTAGCTAACATATATAGTTCAACATCTGCTTGGACATTATCATTGTTCTTCACAAACCATCTATCACCAATGGTCCTCTAAAAGACACAACTATAAATAGAAGATAGGAGAGCTGAGATGTCAGTCAGTGCTGTAGAACTGCCAACAGCCTGCACAGGAAGTGGGAGCCTGAAGCAGAGGGGAAAGATCAGTTACTATGAAACAGCTAGATGGGAAATCCCTTACACTACTCTTAATTACTTTGACATGTTATTAACACAGTAAGATAGAAATCATATATTCACTGATCTGCTATAGCATTTAAACCTATGCCTAACATGGTGTAGATACTCCTCCATGACTTTGAACTCTTTATGTTCCTTAAACAATAACTAACAATTTTTGCAGTGTGTCACTACATATTATCCTGAAAAAGAAGACTACTGCCCTTAGAGAATACCATTGCTAGGAAAGAGTGTACTTGGTCTTCAACCATGTTCAGGTAGGTGGTATGTGGCATTGTAACAGCCATATCAGTGCCAGTACTCAACGTTTACCAGCAAAAAATTGTCCAGCACATCAAAGTGTCTTAGCCAGCTTGCTTTCCTTCTTCCCCTGTTAAAGGGGAGTTCCCACGAAACAAAGTGTACTGCACAGGTCGGTTCTCAGCTAGCTATCAGCTGAGAATGAAAATGAGGAGGGCAGTGATTACGAATCCCCATTCATTCTTCACTCCAGAATAAAGCTGAGTGCACACTCGGGCAGGGTCCTCTCTCTCACTGTACCAGTTGTTAGTCATTTATCATCACCATTGTACTTGTTTGACATATGTTATGCATGTAACCCCCATTGAATGTACAGTGCCCTGGAAATAATGGCATTTTGAAAGGGTTGTCTCGCTACAAAGATTGCTTCCTATGTTGAAGATCTTGCAAAAACAAGTCACTTTGCAATATGTGTCCATTAACATTGTCCTACCTACTCCTAGATATCCCCTCTTGTATGGGCTGCATCAGCTCCTCAGATCACTATAGCTACAGACCTTTTTGAGCTCTCCTGATAGGCTGTCAGCATTGGTTGCTATAGCTACAGACCTAGCTTGTACTGCAGCCTCGTAGAAGCCAGTAAACACACCCCTGAATTCAAAATGAAACTAAGAAAACAGGACTGAGGTAATATGAATCAATGTAGTGAGACAACTCTTTTAAAATAAATAATAATAATGAGCCGCTCTCATTGTTATTCACGTTCGGCTCGCAGCTAGCTGAGAGCAGACATGTGTAGTAAATTTTGCTTTGGGAGAACATCCTTTTAAGTGATATACACTTAGCCCCCAAAAGAGGTAAAAAAAGATGTATCAGATAAGCCCACTTTCTTCTGTTGGCCATTGTTCAATTGTGATGTTTGCATGCCCATTGTAGCCAATTTCAGAGGTGGAAAAGTATGAGCATTGGCCCTGTGACTGGTACCAAGGTACCAATCACTGCATACCAGAATACCACAAAAGACCTACCTTATTGGAAATGTTCTGACCCAGTCACAATTTTAACCTTTTCTATAGTAGCTTATATCCTTATGACTGCCAAATTACTGTTTCCTATACACCAACTTACATGTCTTACACAAGTCCACCCTCCTAATTCATATGTATAATCTAACTGCCCTGAAAAGTAAAAGCATATTAAAACCTAAGGAACACAAATTGTGCCACTAAAGCAATTATACATAAAACTGAAATTAATCAAAGCTATTGGATAGTGATGAGCGATTACGTCGACTATCGTCACCGGGTCGATAGTCGATATCGTCAATTATCATGCCGATATCCGATAGTCGATAATAGATTATTGCCGATGACCATTAAAGTCTATGAGAGAGGAACAACACCTTCATTCTTACACCCAAACAGGGCTGGAGAAGCTGAAATTAACATCCACAACAGAAAACTGGATACATGCTACATCTTAGGCAACACACTTAGGTTTAAATGCCCACAGAAAAAAATTCACAGCCATTCACTATTCCTGTCTTGTACCACAGCATGACCCTTAAACCTGCATGACCCACAAATTAAAAAGTGCCAGAAGGCAGTATTATTTTAGTTTCACTGGACATAGACTATCCCTGTCCTGGGCCACAGCATGAGCCCCAAACCTGCATGACCCACAGATTAAAAAGTGCCGTAAAAAGGCGTCTTTCAACCACCATTTTAGTTTCACTGGACATAGACTATCCCTGTCCTGGCCACAGCATGAGCCCAAACCTGCATGAGCCCCAAATTTAAAAAGTCCCGGGAAAAGGAGTCTTTCAACCACCGTTTTAGTTGAACTGGCCCATTGACTATACCTGTTCTGTACCACAGTATGACCATTAAACCTGTCTGACCCACAGTTTAAAAGTACAAGAAAAAGGAGTCTTTCAACCACCATTATAGTTTCACTGGACATAGACTATCCCTGTTCTGGGCCACAGCCTGAGCCCCAAACCTGCATGACCCCCAGATTGAAAAACTGCCGGAAAAAGGAGTCTTTCAACCACTATTTTAGTTGAACTGGACATTGACTATACCTGTCCTGGACCGCAGCATGACCCTTATACCTGTCTGAACCACAGATTTAAAAACTGCCGGAAAAAGGAGTCTTTGAACCGCCATTTTAGTTTCACTGGACATAGACTATCCCTGTCCTGGGCCACAGCATGAGCCCCAAACCTGCATGAGCCCCAGATTTAAAAAGTGCCGGAAAAAGGACTATTTCAAACACCATTTTAGTTGAACTGGATATTGACTATATCTGTCCTGGACCACAGTATGACCCCAAAACCCTTCTGAATAAGATTAAAAAATGCCGGAAAAAGGAGTCTTTCAACCACCATTTCAGTTAAACTGGACATTGACTATCCATGTCCTGGACTGCAGCATGACCCAACACAGGTGCCCTTATGGACCATCAGCATAACATTTCTCAATAAGAAATAAACTATATTAAAAACAACTTGTTTTCCATTACTGCTGCTGCTAGAGCTACTTGCCATTCTACTGGTGACATTGTTCCACAGTGACATTAGAAGTGAAGCAAACGAAACAAGAGTCCCCAGTAGGTCAACGAGGCCGTCTGAAAATCCTGCATCAGGAAATTAATGCTAAAGGCAGGTAGTCTGTAAACGTGGACACACAGGTTCAGCTGGGAGGGCCCGGCCTTACAGTGGGTGTGGTGAGAGCAAGGGCTGGCGTCCGTCATCTATTAACACGCGGGTTCAGCTAGCAGGACCGATTTTCAGTGGGTGCGGTGAGAGCCCAGGCAGGCGTCCGTCATCCATTAACACGGGAAAAAATGCCCTTATGATGCAGCATCGAAAACAGTCGTGCTGAAGCAGAGTGCGGAAGCGAAAGTGTGAGCTCAGACCTCCAGCCTTCCTCAGTACACAGTCAGGACCTGGGTAGCGCTAGCGAATTTTCTGCCTCTACGAGAGCGCTTGCCCCTCCGTATGAGTGCGGACCAATTTGAGGTTTTACTTGGAGATGCTGGTGGTTGATTTCCCTGTTCACCCAGGTGCCCTTTTTTTCTTGGCATTCTTTTTCTCGTTTTACTCAACGTGTTGGAGGAAATTGTCTCTGTTTTGGGGTGGCGAATGTGCTCCATACACCATGTCCTCTGAATAACCTACATCTGTTCAAGTCTTCCTGTACCTCCCTGTACAATCAAGGAATATTTTGTATCAGCTATTTGTTACATGCAATTTTTTTAGTAGTTAATTCAAAAAAACACATTTTTAAAATAGGATGGAATCCCATCACGTCTTTGTTTCTATTTTTTATTTTTTTAATTGTATTAAATGGGTTGTGTCACTACAGGGATTGCTAGCTATGTTAAAGATCTTTCAAAAACAAGTTATTTTGCAATATGTGTCCCCTTAACAGTGTCCTACCTATTCCTGTTTTTGACAGCACCATCACCCTTTGAGCCATTCTTGACAAATTTTGAAGAACAAATGTCTGTTAGAAACCACATTTTTTTAAAAGGACCTGAAATATAGCTGCATTTCACAGCAACATGCCCCCAAAAATTCAAAACATGACCCTTGAGCCACTCTTGACAATTGTGAAGAACACATTTCTGGTAGAAACCAAATTTTTTATAATAGGACCTGTAGTATTGCTGCATTTCATAGCAGCATGACCCAAAAAATTATAAAAATGACTTCTCAGCCACTGTTAAAAAAATTTTGAGGGAGAAATGCCATTTTGAAAACCACATTTCTGTTTCCCAAAGACCATGATTAGAGCTGTATCTCACAGCAACATGACCCCAAAACCATTGACAATACTAAAAATTCTAAAGATAAAGTGAGTAAATGGAATACGGTTTTTTCATGAAACCTTGGTGTTTTTACAGTCTCCACACCGCAAAACCAGAAAAAGGTCTTTTGGGAACTGGGGAAAAAAAATTGCAGTAAAAATGATCATTTAAGAAAAAAAAGTTTTCAAGAGGACCATTTCTGTGGGAAGAGGAATGTGAAGTAGACCGGCAACTAATCGGTGACCCGGCAAATTGGGGGCCACAACATCAGAGGTCCATGCCTGATTCATCTTGATGAAAGTCAAACGATTCACATTATCAGTGGAAAGTCGGATGCGTTTGTCTGTAATGACTCCTCCAGCTGTGCTGAAGGTCCGCTCAGATATGACGCTGGCTGCTGGGCTGGACAACACCTCTATGGCGTGGCGAGTGAGCTCGGGCCATTCATCTATTTTGGTAAAACCCGAAATTTGATTGGGTTCGGAACCCCATCCAAAAACATCGGGGTTGAGACACAGATAGTCGCGCACCATGATCTTAAGCTGGTCTCTGTGTGTGGTATGTATGCCCTGCATTACAAGCGTTGGTGAGGTGGTAAATAAGGATTGCCAGATGTCACCCATTAGACTTCTGCCACATTACCTGCTGCTGCCGCTATGGCTACTTGGCACTCTACTGCTGTCACGTCACTGACGTTGTTCCACCGTGACATTTGAAGAACGTAAAGCAGACGCAACAGATTCTCCAGTTGATCAATCAGCAAGGTCTCCATTTCCTGCATTTACTCTCTATTTTGGGTGTGTGGAAGGAAATTTGCTGTGTTTTGTTTTGTACCAGGATCGAGGAGGGTGGCCACCCAGTAACTGTTGTTAAATTTTGATGGCCTTAAATGCGAGGATCATTTTTGGAGGAAATGGAGCATCCAAGCACTCATGTAAGAGATGGAGACTTGATTTCCCAAGCCCTGGGTCAAAGGGCACTAGAAAACTGATCTTCCTCATCTTCCCCCTTTCCGCCCTCAATTCTTTGCCAACCTCTTTCTAAGGCAGGGACGTCAGTAACGTCGGTGTCCAGGAATACCTCCTCCTCCTCCTCCTCTGCTTCCTCCTGCACAGCTTCACCACAGCCCTGACTTGCCTCAGATGATGCACCCTGAGAGCTGAGGCATCGCCTTGCACTAGCCCTTGACCCTGAACCACTGCCTAATAAGCCCCGATAAAATTGTGAAACTGTCGGGCCTTGTGGATTCGACGGAGAGAAAGGCTCCGTGTCCGCATCTGTGTCCGTCTCCTCTTCCATCGCTGGTGGGACCAGATGTTTCAGACTGTCCAACGATCGTTCCAGAACTAAGATCACCACAATGCTCATGCTGACAAGGGCATTGTCCGCACTGACCATTTTGGTGGCTTCTTCAAAACTGGCAAGGATGGTGCAGAGCTCTTTCACCTGTCTCCACTCTCGGTGGCTCAACACCCCGAAGTCCGCACTGCTGCTTGTCAGGCCATGTGTCACTTCGTACTGCGTAATGGTATTGCGCTGCTGCCACAATCGCTGGAGCATGTGGAGGGTGGAATTCCAGCGTGTTGCCACGTCAACAATGAGACGGTTGACAGGCCGAGCTAACGCTGCGACGCAGCCAGGCGGGACGAAGCAGGGTGCAAACGGCGGAAGTGCGAGTTCAGAACTCGAGTCTTCCTCAGCAGGCAGTCCAGACCTGGGTAGCGCTTTAGAAATTTCTGGACGACAAGGTTCATGACATGTGCCAGGCAAGGGATGTGCTCCAGCCTACCGATCTTAAGGGCGGCCAGCAGATTTCGCCCGTTATCGCGCACCACCTTGCCTGGCACAAGGTTCTTGTCACCCAGCCAGCGCTCGGTCTCGTTGCAGAGAGCCGTCCACAGCTCCTGACCTGTGTGTTGACGGTCTCCAAGACAGATTAATTTCAACATGGCCTGGTTTCTCTGTGCACGTGATGCCACCAGAGGACCCTGGGGAAAAGAACCCTGCACCATCCCTGCGGTTTTGAAGAGCGTGTGCCGAGTCTGAGAGCCACCTTCACCACCAGAGACATCCACCCAGCTCACCCAGTGAGCTGTCACAGAGATATAGCGGCCTTGACCGTGCTTACTAGTCCATGTGTCGGTGGTCAGATGGACTTTGCCGGACACAGATGCAGACAACGCGCTTGAAATTTTAGATGACACGTGGCTGGCCAGGGCAGGGATGGGTTTTCCCGGCAAAGAAATGCCTGCTCGGCATCTGGTATTGGGGGCAGTCAAGGGCCATGACGTGGCGGAACCCATCTGTGTCCACCAGACGGAAAGGCAACATTTCCAAGACCAAAAGCCTGGCAATGCCGACATTCTGGCTTTTGGCTTTGGGATGGTTTGGGTTAAAGTGTTTCTTCTGTTCCCAAACCTGGAAGACAGAAGGCTGGCTGCTATACTGGCCGCTGTACGGCATGCAGGTCGTCAAACTGGTGGAAGGAGAATGGCTATGATGGGTCTCTGGTGGTGCTGGTGGTACTCGGGCGACGGTGGAGGCTGAAGCGAGGCTGATCCCTGATCATGACTCTGAGAGACATGCGCAGCTGAGGAACGCTTGGTGGTGGCGGAGGAGGAAGAGGCGGAAACAGAGGGTGTGACAGCGGTTGGAAGCCGGCATCGGTGTGGCCTTTTTTGGCCAAGTGTTCCCTCCATTTCAACTCATGCATTCGCTGCATGTGACTAGACATGTTGGTGGTGGTTAAACACCTAAGATTTTTACCTCGACTGATGCGTTTACGGCAAAGGCAGCATATGATATCGCTGGGTGAATCAGAGGCTTGCTCGCGAAAAAGCCCCAGGCTTGAGAGGTCCTGGGCCTTTTCGACGGCGATAAGCGAGGAGCGGTGTTTCCGCTGATCATGGGTGGCGGAATCATCTCAGTGGACTTCTGCGACCACCCTCTCCCTTTTTGAGGCGGGACCCGTACTGACACTTCCTCCTCGTCCAGTGATGAAGCGCTCGCAAGCAAATTCTGCTGAAAAGACCACGTTGGATCCGCAATGTCGTCGTCGTCATCATCATCATCAACACAGGTGACTTGGTCGTCCTGACATTCTGCATCCAGGAGCTGCGGGCTACAAGCAAGAGGCACTGCAAGGCGTTGCCGAACGCCCGGGATTTTTGCCGATTGACCGGCTTCCTTCTTCTCCTCTGATGGCATCATTAACTGGGCGTCAGAGCAGACAAAATCATCCTCTTTGGCCTCTTGATCTTTGGAAATGCCTCTGACCGCATACGCATTTTGTCATCAAAGAGGTCTTCAGAAAATGGATTATCCACAGTGGTGGGTACACGAGTTGACATTTGGGCTGCCTTCGCTTCATGTTGGACGGATGCTGACGATGCTGATGACAACATTTGTAGCAGTGACTGGGAGGACGAGGAGGTAAGACTGCTGGATGCAGGTTGCATTAACCACTGAAGAACAGATTGGCGACACTGTTTGTTACTGAGATTCACCGGGCCCTGACCCAGCGATGACAGGCCTGACGGTCCTGCAACCGACGATCCGCTGGCTTGCGTGTTGTCGCCAGCACTGGAAGGAGCATCTTCTCTCCTACCTCTACCTCCATGTCCTACACCCCTCTTTGCTCACTTACCACCTGCATTTTGCTTTATGTTCAGAAAGATAAAAAAAAGAAAATTATGGTGGGTTTTGCACCTATAAAATACACCTGCAGTGACTAGAAAAGTTCTGTATCCTATTGTAAGTACAAGGTGGGTCTTTGAACAAAACTGGGCTGCACAAAAGTGAAAAAAAACCTAATTAAATTGTGTACGGATAATAAAAGGTGGGTTTTGTACCTATGAAATACAACAGCAATTACTAGCAAATTTCTGTATCCTAATGTAAGTACAAGGTGGCTCTTTGAACAAAAATGGCCTGCGCCAAAGTGAAAAAAACCTAATTAAATTCTGTACGGATAATAAAAGGTGGTTTCTGCACCTATAAAATACACCTGCATTGACTAGAAAAATTCTGTATCCTATTTTAAGTATAAGGTGGGTCTTTGAACAAAACTGGGCTGCACAAAAGTGGAAAAAAACCTAATTAAATCGTGTACGGATATTAAAAGGTGGTTTTTGCACCTATGACATACACCTGCAGTGTCTAGAAAAGTTCTGTATCCTATTGTAAGTACAAGGTGGGTCTTTGAACAAAACTGGGCTGCACAAAAGGGGAAAAAAAACTAATTAAATCGTGTATGGATAATAAAATGTGTTTTTTACACCTATGACATACACCTGCAGTGACTAGAAAAGTTCTGTATCCTATTTTAAGTACAAGGTGGGCCTTTGAACAAAACGGGGCTGCACAAAAGTGAAAGAAAACCTACTTAAATCGTGTACGGATTATAAAAGGTGGTTATTGCACCTATGACATACACCTGCAGTGACTAGAAAAGTTCTTTATCCTATTGTAAGTACAAGGTGGGTCTCTGAACAAAACTGGGCTGCACAAAAGTGAAAAAAAACCTACTTAAATCATGTACAGATAATACAAGGTGGTTTTTGCACCTATGACATACACCTGCAGTTATTAGAAAAGTTCTGTATCCTAATATAAGTACAAGGTGGGTCTTTGAACAAAACTGGGCTGCACAAAATACAAGGTACTATTTCACCAAAAACTGGCCAAAAACTGGTAAAAAAAAAAAAAGCCATTTCAATGCAGGTTCAAAGCAGTCTGGGCCGCACAATATACACTCTCCTTTCAAAAGCCTGCCTGTCTGTCTGTGTTCTCCCGCAACACCCGCCTCCCCAGAAAATAATAAGGTACGTAGCATGGGTCAGTTCCAGAAAACACAATCAGAATATGCGAAGTCTAAAGGGAAACACATCAACACAGTGGCAAGGGGCAGGAGGGGAAAAGACCTGCTATAGGGACTGGTGCTGGCCCTTTAAATCCATAGTAGTCAGCGTGTGTGCCCTAGAGAGTGAGTACATTTGTGCTGACCAGTGTCTGCAAGCGGAGAAGGAGTGAGGCAAGGTGAGTACATATGCCAGGGAATGGAGGCACAAGCGCAACCACAATTGGAGCAGGGACCATGGCACGCCTCGTGACTAGTGATGAGCGATTCGGCCCATAATCTGATTCGAGTCGATTCCAAATTTTGTGGAATCATCACCTGATGTTCGATCTTCGATTGTGATTAATCTCCGATTCCCATTAAAGTCTATGGGAGAGGAACACCAGGTTGATTTTTAAACCCAAACAAGTGAGGTAAAGCTAGAATTAAGATCCACAACAGTAAACTGGATGTTAGTCAAGACAATTAGGCTACAAGAGTCACAGAAAAAAATTCCCAGGCTAAAATAATCCATTCCGTTCAATGGCTAACCGAAAACAAAAGGACGACATAGCCACAGCAGGTACAGCGGTAGCAGCTGCTACAGGGCCCCATTGACATAAAACAAGACACCGTTATTAGAAATGGCACATGGGAACCGGCAGGAGACCCCTATCACTTTTTGCACCAGGGACCAACAGCTTGTCATATATGTGGTGGCAGCAAAAGGACACCCGTAACTCAGACTGTGGTCTAGCAATGCAGAAATAAAATTGGGTCCTATTTCACCATTGTTTTAGACGAGAAATATGAGTGATATAAATGCTGACGTGCACCCCACAACACAAGGACTCCTGTAACTTGGACTCTGGTAGCCACTAGCAACACAGAAATAAAATTGGGTGCTATGTCACCGTGGCCTGAGAGGACAAATATGATTAATAAATGCAGACGTGCACCCCACAAAAAAGGGACACCCTGAACTCAGACTGTGGTGGATCCTGGCTCTTAAATGTGTTTATTGACACTTCAGCACAATTTAGTGCTATTTCACAGAGGCTTGAGAGGAGAAATATGTCTGATGGGCACGCCTCACCCCACTCCAGCAGCTGTGCTGATCAGAGCACTGCAGCTGTTTCCAAATTTCGAACTAATACTAACTACAATTCTGTAATCTTGCTGTACCCTAAGCTAAGTACTCTCTAAATGATCCTTTTCAGTAGCAAAACGCTGGCAAACAATCTATACTAGCTTTTAAAAAAGCTGAGCAGAGAGACAGCTATCCGTTCTGTTGGCTGTATAGAAGCTACTGACGCGGATCAGGAAGTGCAGTGACATAGATAAAATAGGGTCATGTGATTTCAGCAGCCAATGAGATCCCTACACACCCCACTGGTGATGTTCCCCCCCCCCCCACCCCCCTCGTGCTCTGCTCTGATTGGCTGGCCGCCAAAATTAGAGGAAGAGCCGAGAATGGCACGATTGGAATCTGCGATGTCGATTATTGATCAGATTTGAAGAAAAATAATCTCTTCATCGCGGAACTAAGATTTGAGTGAAAATCTGTGCATTTCAACTTTTGTCGATTTCATCCCACATCCTCTCTTCGGGCCTGAACCTCTTCCAGTCTATAGGTAAAAAATGTTTAGCTCTGAGATGTTTTTCTGCCAGGATTTCTTGAACCTCGTAAGTATCACCAGAATCATGTTAGAGAATGGCACAGTCTTCTGGGAGAAACAAATGAGAACCAGAGGTTTCAGGAGAGAGATGTTGATGGAGTTTGGGATCCACAAAGAAGGAGGCAGGCGAGGTTTGTAGCATACAGGGTTGATATGGCAAAGAATCGAGAAGGGACCCAGAGTGCGGGGACCAAACTTGAGACTGGGGATCTTGAGGTGGACTTGCTTGGCAGACAACCAAACCTTTTCAATGGGATGGAATACAGGCTGCGGTCTTTTCACTTTTTATCCATCTGTATCTTAGACCAGGAGGATGGATGGAGAAGATACCAACGAGTAATCTCTTGAACCTGGGCATCCACAGCTGGAACATCACAGGCGGGAGGCAGGGGGAGGGAAGAGTGAGCATGTCGCCCATAAACTATGAAGAGATGAGAGGCTCCAACAGAATCAGGATCAAAATTATTATACGAGACTAATCGTTCTGACAAGACAAAATGAAATGAAGAAGATAGGTCCCAGAGACTTGATTCACTCTCTCAACTTGTATGTTGGATTGAGCGTGGTATGCAGAAGAGAAGTCCAACTCAACTTCTTGAGAACAGAGTACATGCCAGAACTTAGAGACAAATTGAACTACTCAGTCAGACACAATATGAAGGTCCATGCAGACACAAAATTTGCTGGAAGGAATGGGAGGCAGAAGATAGACTTGGAAGGTACATGAAATGAGACATGTTACAGAAATGATTGGTGACCACCCAAATAACTGCATGATTGGAGGAGGGATGTAAATCTGTGTCCATAGCAATATGAGTGGAAGGTTTCTCAGTTATAGGCAAGAGATGCAATAGTCCAAAAGGTTTAAGACAAGACTATTTGTTGCGGGCACAAGTGGAACAAGAGAGAACAAAATCTTTGACATCTTGTATGAGAGTAGGTCACTAGTAGTGTCATGAGATTAATAAAGAGGATTTTCTTGCGTGGCCGGCTAACTATAACTAGTGAGCCCATTTAAGTGTTCTTTTCCTTAAAGGAGTTTATCGTTAAAAGCTTTCATAGACTTCAGCTGTTTCTATCTGTTTCAGTTTCAAATACAAGGGCGAGTCTCTCTTCCCTGTAGGAGTGCCTCTCCCTTCACTGAAGAGTTGTGACATCATCATTCTGTGTTACCATGGGAAGGGAGAGGACTTCAGCTTTGCAGATCTCCTGCTATGCTTCTGGCTGCAGAGCTGTCAGCTTCCTCTCACGATGCACAAGCTCCATGTAACCAGTACCCCTGCATTGGTATAAGCAGTTATACACACAGCCTGATTTGATGAAGCAAGTGTGATAAATGCTCTTTGCCCCTCTCCCTTCCATCTCTGTTATCAGGCATATATCAGGCTGTACAAGGCTGTGTTATATGGGGGGAGCACAGGGTATAAGACTGTGTTATATGAGGGGGAGAGGGAATCTAGCAGTTAGATACTCAGTAGCTGCCCAGATCCTTTACATAGAACTATCACTGGAGAGCCATCACATAGAGAGGAGCTGAGACAGCATTGATCATACAGACACCCATCCATCTCAGGCAGCTTGTTCAAAATGCCCATCATGGGTGTTGAAGGTATTCTTTCAATCATCGCCTTCAAATGATACAATGATCCTGGTCAAATTCTGGTCAGGTAGCGCAAGTGAACATACAGCACTTGGACCTCAATTGAAAACAAAAAATGACTTTATTGGGAAACAATGCGTTCTGCTTTGGCTTCATCAAGTTTATGTTCTAATAGTACATTTAGTGCTCTCGACCGTATGTGTCGCACAACACAAATAGGTTAGTAGATTGCTAGTGTAAATTGCTTTTATCTGCATATCTACTTTACTTTATTCATTGCCTTCACAAATACAGATCTGATTCTAGGTTTCCCACGAGTCGAGTTCAGTGAAGATTCTGGTTCCACGTAGATGATCAAAGAGCTCAGAGATCAAGGATAATGGATACTGGTTCTTGATGGTGACCTTATTTAAGCCCCTATAGTCAGTGCAGGGATAAAGAGACTTCTTTTCTATCAATATAAACCTTGCACCGGCAGGAGAAGACAACTTATGGATAAAGCTATTCTGTAAGGTTTCCTTGAAATAGAGGCACATGGCTTGGGTTTCAGACACAGACAAGGGATACATTATTCCTTGAGAGGCATTTGCAGAGCATTTGCAGACCTCTATCAGAGACTACGTACCGCAGGAACAGAACACTGGTTTGTTCAAAAACACATTTCTCCTGTTTTATGCAGAGGTGATTGGCCCATAAGTGTCTTAGCACCAGGCGCACAGGGTCATTATGAGACTTGAGATCAGAACAAAAGATCAATACATCATCAAGATATACTATGACTAGAGACGGGCGAATTTCTCAAAAATTTGGATCGCCGATTTCGCTGAATTTTCCGACAAAATTTGTTTCAGTCTGAATTACTTCGGGATGAATCGCGTTAAAAAACAGCTATTTCCAGGCTGCACAGAGCCTATAGGGTGTTGTAGAACATTGTGCCATGCTTAAATATGCAGAGGGAGCTTGCTTTGGTCTTCATACAATGTTGTGTTTTAGAATGACATGCATATGACTGCCGCCGCTCTTAGAATCGCTTCACTATAAAATTCCCTAGGCACTTCAGAGGGCAAAACTGACCAAAAAACTGAAGTGAGAATAGCCTCATAAAGGCATGGCAGTGCCAGCTGGAAAAAAAACAAGCTGAGGGCTCAGGTGGCAACATCAGTAGGCCACAGAGTGGCACAGTGACAGAGTGTGGAGGTGACGGCAGCAGCCACAGCAGCATGAGATCAAAGAGTGGCACAATGACATTCTGGAGGTGGCAAAAACAGGAGTAGGCCACAGAGTGGCACAATGACACAGTGTGGAGGGCACGGCAGCAGCCACAGCAGCAGCATGAGGTCAGACAGTGGCACAATGACACAGTGTGGAGGGCACGGCAGCAGCCACAGCAGCAGCATGAGGTCAGACAGTGGCACAATGACATTCTGGAGGTGGCAAAAACAGGAGTAGGCCACAGAGTGGCACAATGACACAGTGTGGAGGACACGGCAGCAGCCACAGCAGCAGCATGAGGTCAGACAGTGGCACAATGACATTCTGGAGGTGGCAAAAGCAGGAGTAGGCCACAGAGTGGCACAATGACACAGTGTGTAGGTGACGGCAGGAGCAACAGCATGAGGTCAGAGAGTGGCACAATGACACAGTGTGTAGGTCACGGCAGCAGCCACAGCAGCAGCATGAGGTCAGAGAGTGGCAAAATGACACAGTGTGGATGTCACGGCACCAGCAACAGCAGCAGCAGCAGCATGAGGTCATAGAGTGGCACAATGACAGAGTGTGAGGTGGGTGCAATACCAGTCCCCCATTAAAGACGGTGGTGGGCAAATGGAAAAACCCTTCAGAAGATGTGTGGCATCAGGTTGGTGGCGGCATCAGAATAGTGACTGAGGCAGGTAGTTGAACCCAACTCATTTTCTCAAAGTTTTGGTGAGGCGTCATGGCTGATGTAATCTGACGCCTAAGACATTGGTGTGTGGAAATCCTGGCCAATCCATGCCTGAGTCATCTTGACAAAGGTCAGTCGTTCCACATTTCCCGTGGACAAGGGGGTTTTCACCTTGGGGTAACGATGACCCCCCACCTCACTGAACACCCGCTTTTATGCCACACTACTGCCGGGGCAGGACAGCTTCTGCACGGCAACCTCACCATGTGGCGGCCCCACCTCCATGTGGCTGCCCAGTAGTCCAGCTGATATTCTAACTGGGGTGTCAGAGTGCTATCCAAGTAGGCCCCCAAACCTGTTGGTTCGGGGTCTGCTCCAGGTCCTGCTGCTGCTGCTGGCGACTGCCCTCCTCACTAGGCGGGTGAAGGAAGCTCTCATCAGTGACCCCAAACTTAGGTTACTGCTGATGGAGCTGGTACTGCTCCAACCCCCCACCTTCCCACAGCAGCCCCGGAAAGAAAGTACGTGAGCACTGACAAGCCCACGGTCAGACCGGTCAGAGGCGGGACAATGCCGCACATAGGGAGCGGCCAACGGACTACGGAGGAGGTCTCGATAGTATTTGAGTGTGTCCCTTTTATCAGCAGCGGGGAAAAAAGGCTCCCATTTTGCCCGGTAGCGAGGGTCCAATAGGGTGGAGAGCCAGAAGTCATCCCTCTGCCGGATGCTGACTATTCGGCTGTCACAGCCAGCAAATCAGCATGCTGCAGGCCAATCTGCACAAGTGACTCCGAGGGACTCCTGCCTCCATCTCCACTGTATACTGCCACGGGCTTGGGGGTCATCTGCCTCGTCTTCCTCATCTCCATCTACCTCCTCCAGCTGCTCTGCTTCTCCTCTCCTGTCACCTGGGGAGAAAATCCACTCATTTCACCAGACAATGCTTCTGCTCCAATGTCCTCCTCCCCTCCATTCAGCCCACCAGACTCATGTGGCCCGCGAGATGTTTGTCGCCACGTCTCCAGTCCCCTGCCCAGACAGATTTTTCAGCATCTGTTCCAGGGCATGAAGCAGTGGAATGACGTTATTCATCCCGTAGTCCTGGCGACTGACAAATAATGTGGCCTCCTCGAATGGCCTCAGCAAATGGCAGGTGTCACCCATGAGTTGCCACTGGCTGACATCAAAGTTACACAGGGGAGTACTCCTGTCCTGCCTGGATCATCAAAAAATCGTTAATGGCCTCTCTCTGTTCATACAGTCGATCCAACATGTGCAGGCTGGAATTCCAACGGGTGGAAACATCGCATATCAGCGTGTGTTGGGGTAGGCCGTTCTGCCGCTGCAACTCGAGGAGGGTGTTCCTGGCTTTGTAGGAATGGATGAAGTGCATGCACAGTCTGAAGATCGGTGGAAGACTTCAGGAACCTTTTCACAACCAGATTGAACACATGCGCCAAGCATGGCGCATGCACCATCCCTCCTCGGTGCAGCACGGACACCATGTTCCTTCCATTGTCAGTCACCATGGTTCAGATTTGCAGTTGGCGCGGAGAAAACCACACATCGATTTCTTGCTGCATGATGCGGAGCAGTTCCTCCCCTGTGTGACTTCGTTCGCCGAGACAAGCCAGGTGTAGAACTGCGTGACACCGCTGTGCCCTGCACATGTGGTATGATGGAGCAGCACGTGGAGGCTGAGATGGTGGTGGTGGTGGAGGAGGCAGACATTGGCGCAGGAGCAGCAGTTTGACAATGTGGAGGAGAAAGCAGCGTCTCCTGTCCAAGTTGTTGGTGTGCCTGGGCAGTAAGCACATCCACCCAGTGGGTTGTAAAGGACATGCACTGGCCCTGACCGTAGTTACAGCTCCACACGTCCGTGGTGCCGTGCACCTTGGAACAAACCGATAAGCTCAAGGACTGGCCCACCTTCTGTTCTACATATTTGTGAAGGGCTGGTACTGCCTTTTTGGAAAAGAAATTACGGCTTGGAACTCTCCAACTCGGTTTGGCACAGGCCATTAATTCTCTGAATGGTGCAGAGTCCACCATTTGGAAAGGGAGGGATTCCAGTACCAACAACTTGGACAGGAGCACGGTCAACTTCTGCACCTTAGGATGGTTGGACGCATACTGTTGTCTCTTTGCAATCGCCTTGTTGATCCACTGCTGCCGCCATGAGTAGCTGATTTTACAACCAACTCTCCGCACTAAGTGACTACTACCGCCGCTGCCTCACTTAGCCCCTGTGCCGCTGCTTTCTTGGATCTGCGAAGCGGGTTTTCTACCCCGTTGGCGCTTGGCTCCTGCCTCACACTGCTGCTACCCTGCTGACTCACGGCCACACAACCCACTTGCTGGCTGCGCCGCTGCCGATGCGCAAGCTGACGCCCTCTTCTCCTGACGATGATGAAGCCCTTGCTTCACCCGGCTCCCAAGTGCGGTCGGCTACATCATCATCGATTTATTGTTTCATCTTCACTGCTGTCCTCCTCAACGGTCCTGGTATGCAGAGGCTGACTCCTCACAACATGACCTCCCATGCCACTCTCCACATCTATACTTTGCCGCCTACTGCAAGAAGCAGGGGATATTGGCCCCATTTCTTCGCTGCCAAGTAGCTTCTGACTGTCCTCCTCAAATTGTTCATCCTCGCTGTATAGTGGCGCTGAGCCCAGACCACATAGTTGATCTCTGGCTGAGGGAACCGAATGGGACAGTGGCGGGTTGAGGACAGGTGAGGGCCGCTGACCCGCTCCCGGGCCACGCCAACTAAGGGTTGTGTCTGACGTTCCCACTGACTCTTGGCTGGGGTTGTCAGATGTCATCTGGAAGGAAGTGGATGACCTAGTCAACCAATCAAGAACCATTGGGTTGCTGAACAACACACGGCCGCTAGATGACACCGGCAGTTCTGGCCTCACCGAGTGACCCCTGCTGCGACCTGGGCCTGATCCAGGAATGTTTTTGCCACTGCCACTCACATGTGAAGAGCCTGCCACCTCTCTGTCTGACATACTGTTTGTTAAAAAATGTACAGACTCTGTTTAATGAAGATATCTGTATATGATAAATACACACCCTATACTTGTATGTGCCGTTTAAAAACACTGTGTATTTTACTGAATATAAAAGCACAAACTGGCTTAATTAACCTTCGGAGATGAATTATGCTACAGCCAAAGTTTCTTCTTTGGCGTTGAAAAACAACATTTCTTTTACTGAGTATAACTGCAGAAAAATACTTAGTTAACCCTTGGATGTAAATTGCGCAAAAGAAATGTGCTGCCAAAAATTACCAGCTTTGTAGCGTGTTAAAACGGCGTGAATTTTACAGAGCACAACAGAAAAACTTGTAATTAACCTTCGGATATGAATTATGCTACAGCCAAAATTTCTTCTTTGGCGTTGAAAAACACCGTTTCTTTTACTGAGTACAACTGCAGAAAAATACTTAGTCAACCCTTGGATGTAAATTGCGCAAAAGAAATGTGCTGCCAAAAATTACCAGCTTTGTAGTGTGTTAAAACGGTGTGTGTTTTACGGAGCACCACAGTAGAAAAACTCATAATTAACCTTCGGATGTGAATTATGCTACAGGCAAAATTTCTTCTTTGACGTTAAAAAACACAGTTTCTTTTAGTGACCACAACAGCAGAAAAACGCTTAATTAACCCCTGGATCTAAATTGCGCAAAAGAAATGAGCAGCCAAAAATTAAGTGGTATTTGGATTGTAAAAACGCTGTTTCTTTAACTGAATACAACAGCAACAGGCTTAGATAACCCTTGGATATTCAATGTGCTCAAGAACTGAGCAGATAGCATTAAAATGTATATGCAGCTGAATTGGACGCACACTGGACTTCAATTCCAATACCCCACAAAATCAGAATTAGAACGTAAGAGAAGCAGTCTCTGAGACAAGCTGTGACACCCCCCAAAAAAATTGCTGTATCAAAGTTAGTTCTTTAGTATGAGATATCATCATCAGCAGCAGCAGCAGCTTCCCTACACAGCACAGTGAGAGAAGTGTAAGGAGCTAGCATGGCGCTCGGACTTATATAGTGCGGTGACGTCACAGAATCCCGCCGGTCTCTGATTGGCTTCATCTCTGCACATGTCATTTAGGCTACTCCTTTCTTCCTCCCAGACTTCTTTGCCCCATGTAACGCCATGTGCTCGCAGCCATTTTATCAATTAAAAACACGCTTCGTTCCCGCGAATCACCCCAAACTTCGACTTCGTTCAGAATCGAAGTTTTCCTGAAATTCTAAACGAATTCCACTTCGTTAGAATCGATTCGCCCATCTCTAACTATGACACAAATGTTTAGGAGGTCCCAAAAGACTTCATTAGCAAAGTCCTAGAAAATGGGCGGAGCATTAACGAGGCTGAAGGGCATCACCAGATACTCTCAATGCCCGTCATGGGTATAAAAGGTGGTCTTTCTTTTATTGCCTTTAAACAAATCAATGATCCTGGCCAAATTCTGGTCAGGAGCAACATAACTGGCTGGTTAGGTAGAGCAAGTGAACATGCAGCGCTCGGACCTTAATTGAAAACAAAAAATTACTTTATTGGGAAACAATGTGTTTCGCTTTGACTTCATAGAGTTTACATACTAATAGTACATTTAGTGCTCCCGACCTAGTGGATCGCACAACACAACACAACACAAATAGGTTAGTAGATAGCTAGTGTAAATTGCCTTTATCAGTCTATATACTTTACCACACAGGGTGCACTGTGGTTTCTTTTTATTTTTCTTATTTTATCTATTCATCTTCTTCACAAATACAGATCAGGTTCTAGGCTCCTCGAAAGTCGGTTTAGTGAAGATTCTGGCTCCACGTATATGATCAAAAAGCTCAAATATTAAGGGAAATGCATATCAGTTATTGATGGAGCTCTTATTTAAGCCCTGATAGTCAGTGCAGGGATGAAGAGATCCATCCTTCTTTTCTATGAAGGAAAACCCAGCACTGGCAGGAGAAGACGACTTATGCTTTCCTTGGGTTTCGGGCACAGACAAGGGATACACTCTTCCTTGAGGAGGCATTATGCCAAGCATGAGATCTATCAGCCAGTTATAGACCCGATGAGGTGGAAGAGTTTCTGCTTGATTTGAAAAGGAGTAAGGAGACTTGGAGGCAGATTCGAGGCCATTGATGGAGAAGTGGTGTGAGACACCAAGACTCGCACTGTTGTCCCCAAAGACTGACTTTGCCTTTTTGCCAATCCAGTATGGGAGCATAAAGTTGTATCCATGGAAGGCCCAGGAGAATCCAGTGGGTAGAAAATTGGCATCATGAGAAACGAGAGCTTCTCTCTGTGGAGTGCACCAACTTGAAGGGACAAAGGCTCGGTCCGATACTGGTGCCTTCCAAGAGTTCTCCATTAACGGAAGAAACTACCAGAGGCTCGAAAAGAGAAACCACTGGAGGATGAGATCTGGTGATCATGGACAAATTAACAAAGTTTCTGGCAGAACCAGAATCTAGGAAGGCATAAACTTGAAACTTGTCCCCAAATGGAGAGCAGAGCATGACCAACATGGTCAAATGAGAAGAAGTATCTTCACCTAGGACCACTTCTCCCACGGGGACTATGAACTGAAATTTCCTGGATGAACCAGACAGTCCTACTGAAAATGGCTACCATAATACCAACAGAAATTGTGGAGATGTCTGCGAGTGAGTTTCTCAGACACGTGCACTCTCTCCACTTGCATGGGCTTATCTTGAGGAACCGTTGGTAGGGGCACTGGAGGCCTTTGGAAGACTGGTATAAGTTGAGGAAGTCAGCGTGGCCGGATGGGTTCTCATTGCTGGCAGAGCTCATGTTGCTCTCGGCAAAATTGATGCCAATTCTTGTAGCAAGAATAATAAGGTCATCCAAAGAGGTTGGGAGATCCATTCATCTTTAACCCTACCAGCAAAACCTTCCCAAAATGCTGCTCTAAGAGCCTTGTTACTCCAGGCTAGCTCAGAGGAGCTATAGTTCAAAAGCAATTTCTGATTATCATTAGTTGATTTTCAGTATTTATTTTTTTTTTTTTCATGGAAGGGAGCCAACAATTTTGTCCATGTGTGTGTATATTTATTTAAAAAAGTTTAATTTATATACCAATTAAAGCCTGAGAAATTAGGACCATTAATTTTAATATCAGCTTTGAAGCAGGATGTCAGTGAAAAGTTCATAAAGGAGTGGTTACCCGGTTTGGTGTTATCATTGTCTCGGTGAAGAATGTTAAACTTAGGTTCCCATGAACTCTCTTCTGGCCCAAATTCCTTCCAGTCGATGAGGTAGTATCACTTCCCTCTAATAGTTTTCTCAGCCAGAATCTCCTTCATTTCATAGTCATCAGTAGAGTTGTCCTCAGGAGTCAAAGACATGTCTTCTGGGGAGAAGCGGTTGAGGACCAATTGCTTGAGGAGCTTGATATGGAAGGAGTTCAGGATGTGCAAAAAGGAGGCAGGTGGAACCTGTAGGTCACCAAGGAATCATGGAGACCGCATGTAGCTGGGGATCTTTAGACCTAGCGCATAACCATACCTTATCCCCAGGGTAGAAGTTCGGAGGTGGTCTACACTTCTTGTACGCCAGCGGCTTCATGCATGAGGATGTTTGAGAGCTTTTGAGTCTCTTGCCAAATGACCATGAGGTCTAGGACTTGGGCATCCATGGAAGGGACATCCATCCGAAGAGGCAGACAGAGGCAGGTGATGAGGGTGTTGGCCATAAATGATGTAGAAGGGAGGGGCACCAGCAGAATCAGAATCTCAATGGTTGTGCAAGAATTCCGCCCAGGGTAGCAGGTTGGTCCAGTCGTCTTGATGTGCTGAGACAATATGACATAATCTCCCAGGATGTGGTTCACACTTTCCACCTGCCTGTTGGTTTGAGATTATAGGTTGAAGAGAAGTCTAACTTGACCTGGAGACAGGAACAGAGTGCATGCCAGAACTTTGAGATGAATTGTACCCCCCAGACCGAGACAATAGGCAAAGGAAGTCCATGCCGGTGGAAAATGTGCTGGAAGAAGTGGCCAGCAAGCTTTGGAGCACAGGAAAGACCAGGCAGAGACACAAAGTGGGTCATCTTAGAGAACCGGTCCATAACCACACAGATGACAGTATTGTTTGAGGAAGGTGGCAGGTCAGTAACGAAGTATATGGCTATATGGGTACAAACCCCTACCCTCCCCCCCCCCCCGGAATGGGCAAAGGTTTCAAAAGGCCAGCAGGTCTGAGACAGGGAGTCTTCTTGCGGACACACATGACACATGAAGGAACAAAATCCTTGACATCTTAACCCAGATTAGGAGACCGGTAATGACGAGATATGAGCATACAGGATTTTCGAACTCGAGGATACCCGGGCAGCAAACAGCAATTTCCTCACTTCAAATTTCTTTTCCTTGGAGCAGGAGGTATGAATGTTTTCCCTGGGAGAACACATTGGGGATCATTGGGTGCTGCCAAAATCAGACATTCAGGAGGAATGATATGTTGTGGTACAGAGTCAGAGGCACAGGAGAGAGCATCAGCTTTGATATTGTTGTCCGCTGGTCTGAAGTGTATCAAGAAATCAAATCTGGATAAGAAGAGGGACTTCCTAGCTTGCAAAGGATTCAAACGCTATGCTGTCTCAAGATACAACAGGTTCTTATCGTCAGTGAATATTTTGACCCGGTGAAAAACCCCCTCTAGTAAATGGCGCCATTCTTTCAGAGCCAACTTAATGGTGAGCAATTCTCGATTCCCTATAGTGTAAAGTCTTAGAAAACAAAACCCGCAAGTTATAGTTTTGCTTTTAGGGGTTTTCTGCTCCCACAGATGAGGCATCCACTTCAAGGAGGAAGGCCTAGACAAGATAGATACAAAGGAAAAGGCTGATTTCAGATGGCAAAATGCTTCTTCTGCCTCGAGCGGCCAGGATTTAGGATTTATATTCTTCTTGGTAAGTCCCAGAATAGATGTCCTCACAGTGGAGAAGTACAGAATAAATTGTTGCTAATAGTTTGCGAATCATAGGATTCGCTTACCCGTAGACTTACTGATTGTGGCCATTGTAGGATGGAAGACAACTTGACAGGCTCTATCTGAAGTCCTTTGTTGATAACAATGTACCCAATGAAGGGTATGTAATATACAGGACTTAACCCTTTCTACACCTTTTAACCCTTTGTGTACATTACAGATGAATTATATGCTGAACTGGAATTATTGCACTGAAGTGGGAAAGATGGTATTTTGTATTGTGAAAGTGATGCTTTCTGTGTATACTGAAAGCCCATGCTTGGTTTGTTGGTCCTTCTTTCTTTTGACATTCTGAGGGAGAGATACATAGAAACTAGGATGGCTCAAGAAACTATCGAGGTGTTTCGGTGGAAAGCACATTAGTCCTGAGCCAGATCAAGAACGGAAAAAACAGGCTTTTATGGTTATCGGTCTATTTGTCAAGTTTTTAAACTATAAATAAAAGGCATAAGTTTTAATGTTGGCGGTGCCTTTCACCTGTTTAAAGCCACGTATTTGCTCTTGGATGGATGCTGAATGTCTTAATGTCTATAAGTAATGTTTACTGTTGAATTTCTTCTTACCCTTTCTCTAGAGGCAGAAATATTTTCCTTCCTGAGAACCCCAAAACAAACGTCCTCTCTGGAAGGAAGAAAGCAGCTTTTAAGACATTTGCATTTAAATGTGAAAGTTATTTTGCTAAATTCTGTAGATATAAACAATTGAAATCAGATCATTTAGAAGAGGTATGCAGCATGTCAGCTTAACACCAAAATATGCTGCTTACAAGAAGTAAGATATATTTTGCTTTTAGTTAAAAGTTCAGGATAAACATAACATTTCTTGAAATTATTTTTAAATGAGACCATCTTTTAACCTTAGAATGCATATGTCCAACTCTTCTATGTTTCAGTACTTTTTGCACAACTTGCTAATTTCTAACAAAAAGCTTAATGGAAAAATTGATCCCTGAATCGCACATTAAATTTAGGGAATCAATTTGAATACGGATTTAAACAGTCTTCCTCATAATGCTGTTGTCATTTTAACATCAAGAGACCAAGACAACACCTTACAATTGATCAAGAGTATCTCACCATTGCGAGGCTTCAAGCAGGATGCTCTCAGACAGAAGTGGCCACTGAGCTTAGAGTGTCACAGATTGTTCTCAAGAGGTTGCAACAGAGGTACACAGAGACTGGAAGAGTCATAGAAAGGCAAAGAACTGGACATCCTTTGGCTATATCACACACTGATACCACTTCATTGTAAACAATGTCCTGTGGAACCAGATGATGAATGCCATACACTCCAGACACGTTTAAGGGAGGTGAGAGGCAACCAGGTGTTACATCAGGCCATTCATAACTGTTAGCATCATTATGGTCAGTGTACTAGATGACTGGCAAGGGTATCTAACCACACCAACAGCCACAGGCATCATAGTCTTGCATGTTCCAGGGAGCATCTGGACTAGTGGTCATCAGTGCTTATCAGTGATGAAAGTTGATTCACTCTGAGCAGAAATGATGGCCGCCAATAATGAGCCTTTGGTGGTGGTGGTGTTACAGTGCGGCCCGGTGTCCCTAGTCAATACAAAACTGCCCTACACTTTGTCAATGTTACAGTGACAAGCCTCTACTACTGATATAATGTAATTAATCCAGTCATTATGCCTCTGCATGAATAACAGAGGGCTAATTTCATCTTCATGGTCGACAATTCTCCAGCTCATCGATGTTGCATCATTAGGGAATGGCTGTTGGAGACTGGGGTACCTCAAATGGAGTGGCCTGCACTTTGTCCATACCTGACTTCCCAAGAAAACCTGTAGGATCAGCTCAGTAGCCATGTAGAAACCCATAACTCTGTACCCCTAAACCTCAATGACCTAGGGGGGCATTCTAGAAGAGTGGTATGCCATGCTTTACCAGTCAATAACTTGACTTGTGAACAGCACATTGTCAAGCTGTAACTGATGTTCAAGGCCACATGATACGTTAGTGAGACACTGACATTTCTTGATGGTGTCTATCCTTCACTGTTGTTTGATTTTGTTTCATTAAATTGTTTAAGATGAGAAAATCAACATTGCATGCTATGACTTAAATGGCCAACTTTCAGGATAAAATATCACTGTAGCATTAAATTTTTACGGTTTCCATAAATTTAATCCAAAAGCCAAATATCTCTAACCTTTTGTTAGTAGTCTATGTTATAGAGTCTGGAATCAACTAGTTTTTGTATATTTTGAAGAAAAGCAAGTAACCAGTATTGGAAACGATAAGGTTTAAAATCTGCAATTTTGTGGTGTTAATTTTCTAATAATCCAAATAATAATAATAATAATAATAATAATAATAATAATAATAATAATAATAATTATCCAAATAATAATGCAAAATTTCAGATATCTAGTACTGATGCAAGAGAAGAAAGCAGTGAAGTGAGTATTATAATAATGTTGTTCACAGATAACCAAATTATATGCTCTTTACAGTTTATGCATGCTCTTTGGACTTTGGAACCTAAATAAATTTATTCAGCTAATTTTTCCATTGAGTGGACAAACTTTGAGAATATAGGAAAACTGTAGTGTTATACATTTGCTATTTGAAAGACAAAAGCAGATGAAAACTGTCTCTTGTGGTTTACTTGATGAAGCTGTAGTAGTATTAACAGATTATCCTGTGAAACCAAAATGTTTTTGTTTGGCCCGAAGATAGCCCCAATGGATACTGAACCCATAAATTCATAAGAGCAGAAAAGCCATCTTAAAGATTTCCACCCACCTCAGGGTTGGACTCAGAAAGCCAGAGTATCCTCCAGTGGGTCCAAGGTCATAAATAATAATGCATCCTTAATATAGTTGGATCCTTAAGATAATTTCCTTTGGTGGAGCCTAGTAACTTTAGTATTACACTGACCCAGCTGATTTATTTTTAACCCCTTACCGCCGGAGCCAATTTTGACCTCTCTGACAGAGCCCCATTTTTTAAATCTGGCATCTGTCACTTTATGTGAGAATAACTTTTTGAAACTTTTACCTATCCATGTGATTCAGAGGTTGTTTTTTCGTGACACATTGTGCTTTAAGATAGTAAGAAATTTTGGTCCAAAAAGTGTTTATTTGTGAAAAATATCAAAATATCGTGAAAAATTTAAAAATTTACCAATTTCTAACTTCAGAAATTTGCAATATACATTTTTTAGGGACCAGTCTAGTTCTAACGTGACTTTGATTGGCCTGTATCTTAGGTACCCCCATAAAGGATTTCATCTAAGAAACTGCACCCCTTAAAGTATTCAAAACAGTATTTAGGAAGTTTATTAACCCATTAGGTGTTTCACAGGAATTAAAGCAAATTGGAGGTGAAATTTCAAAATTTCACTTTTTTTGCAGATTTTCAATTTTTATCCATTATTCACAAGAATACGGTAGATGTGACCAGGGAAATGCACTTGACATTGATTCTCCAGATTCTGCTATGTTCAGAGATATACCATATGTGGCCTTTGTGCGCTATGTGGCTCAACCACAGGCCCCAGAATAGTAGGAGCACCTACTAGACTCTGGGGTCTCATTTTCATTACGATTTTATTTAGGCTCAATTTATGGTTTGCAGACACCCTAAGGTGCTAAAACTTAATGAATATCCCTAAAAAGACCCCATATTGGAAACTACACCCCTTAAGAAATATATCCAGGGGTGTAGTGAGTAGATCGACCCAACAGGTGTTTAACAAATTTTTTAGCATTAGTTTTACTCAGCAGGTTGATACGATTACAGCGATACTAAACTTGTATTTTTAAAAAAAATTTAATGCTTGTACACAAAAAAAAAAACATTTTTATTCAAAAAGGAAAACAGGTTCACCGTACGGGTTAAATAATGTGACATATTTATAGGGTGGGTCGTTACGCACGCGGCGATACCAAATATGGGTACTTTATTTATTTTTGATCTTTTTGGGGGTAATTGGCATTTGTAAAGAGGAAAAGGGCGGTGTACGTGTTTTTTAATTTATTTTTTGTGTTTGTGTTTTACTTTTTTTTCACTTTTCCCCAGTGAGGATTTGTAACAGTCATCGTTAGATAGCTGTTACAATAGGAGACCTGTACACAGCATTACTGCTGTGTATTGGTCGCCATGGTAACTGTCAATCAGCAGGCCCACAATGCATTGTGGGCATGGTGAAGTCACCAGACTACCCAGATGCTTTCACAAAGTATCCGGGGTGTCAAGTGAGCTGAACAGTAGCGGCGCAGAGCGCCGTTACTGCGCCGATTGTAGGCAGGAGGAGCTCACTCCTCCTGCCTGCGGTTTCATTATCGCGACCATGACAGGTGATGTGGCATGAGGCCAGCGGTAATACACCTCATGAACGCACTTCCCACTAGGAAGTATGCATTCGTCCAATGTCGGAAAGGGGTTAAAATCTTTATGTTCCATTAAAGATTTTCCTTTGTTTAAAAATCCCCCCTTAGTCATTTTAATGATATGTAGGTATAACTTGATTAATCTGTTGACCAGTAGTTTTGAGTAGACTTCTTATTAATTTCCTAATGTGTGTAAAGTTATAATTGGTGCATGAAGCCTTTTAAATGGAAAAGGAAAATTATGATCCTTTATTGCTTGGTCAAAGAATCTAAAAAAGTCACAGAACGTAACACAATATTTTAGAAATTCCTCAAAAGCCAAAAGTTAAAAAGCATCAAATATTACAACCCCTAGTGTGCACTAAATGCACCACAGAACCGGGGAAAATTATAATAATATATAATCAAGTCTCAAAATATCTAGGAGTCAGACCAAAAACAGCAGTAATGATATAAAGGTAGGGTACAACTGCTAAAAAATCAGGACTTACGGTTAAGGTGTGCCGATTCCCATCCAATGCTGTATTGAAGTACCTGGAATGGTAAATACAAGATAACATGTGAGCTGCGATCTATGAAGCCCTACACTCAAAACCTGTTCTAAGGTAGAGTAACCGCCCCGACAGGGGCGGCCCCACCAATCCATGGCTCACCCTACACTTCTGCTATTTCTATCATCTAGTTATTTAAAAATAGTCTCGACAAATATCCAAGGTAAATAACAAATGCTAGCTGTGCGAGATAAAGATCACAACCAGAAAAAAACATTAGGACCCACCAGGACCCTACTGAAGTCCCAGAGCGTTTCCCATCTTATTTTTTGATCATCAGAGGTTCATCAGGGAACAAAACAACTTATAAGAGAAAAATATAAATATAGACAGCACTCAAACACACGATGAGTGTGGTAGGTAGATGTTCCCCAATTCCTGGTGCCGCACCAATCTTGGTATGACTCACCCTTAAATACTCCACCTATAGTTAGCTCCGCCCTTCAAAAACATCCCATACCGTAATAATAATCATTAATGGTGATCAGTTATTAACAATTTGGTAAGTTACCTGTAAGGACATACTGCAACAGACAACCCATCATTCAGTGTCCGGAAGGGGACACATTGCAGGCGCGCATTAAACAAATGAGTCACAGCAAACAATGCAACGTTCAGCGTCTGGAGCAGAACACTGCACAGGCGCAGCTGGTCCGGTCGATCAAGACCTTGAGCTTCTTGGTCAAGGTCCAAATCAACACAGAAAACATAACCTTAGTGTTTCTGAGCTAAAGGCTCTATTGGCACTGGATTCCTATGATGACAGTGTTATCAAACCATCCCATAAAGGTGGTAACACTGTCATCATGGGACACAACCAGTATCTCAATATGTGTAATTGTCTCCTAAAGGATATAAAATACTGAATAATGATCCTATTGAGAGATTTTTGGTGGAATTGGAAGGGTATACTATAGAAGCAGTTGATAAGACACATATTTCCAAAAATGAAACAATTTCTCCTTCAGAAAAAAAACCTGTGGTTCCCACCTGTTATGTCCTTCCCAAGATACACAAGGGGGTGACTCCTCTTACGGGGCCCCCATTGTGTCAGGAGTCAACTCCTTGATCCAAAACCTGTGGGTATATGTGGATAGAATCCTTCATGACTTTATATCAACATTACCATCATATACTCATGATACATCAGACCTTTTGTTAAAACTTCAGGGACTGATGGTAGAAAGGAGGTAAAGTTAGCCTCAATTGATGTAGAAGCACTATACAGTTGTATTGCACACAATTAGGGCCTGGAAGCTGTTAGTCTTTCCTGAAATCTAGGGGTGTTAAACACACGGATCACAGCCAATTTGTATTGAAATTGCTTCAGTTCATTCTTACTAAAAATGTTTTCTTGTTTGGTAGTGAGTACTTCCACCAACTCAGGGGCACTGATATGGGGAGCCCCTGTGCTCCCACATATGCGAATTCGCTCCTGGGCTGGTGGGAGGAAACCATGGTCTTTAGTGAGTATGAAGCTTTATTTACACCTAATTTCATATTTTGGGACTGCTACATCAACAATATTTTGGTACTTTGGCAGGGCTCCACTGAATTAAGGACTTTGTTGAGTCACTAAATGTGAACCCTATAGGTCTTTGTTTTAACTAAGATTAGCGAGACACATTTTTCCTTTTTGAATCTCAATATCTTTAAGGATAGTCTTGGATACCTTCAAACCACCACTTTCTGTAAATCAACGGCCACTAGTAGTTTACTGAGGTGGGAAAGTCATCATCCACGGAGTCTTAAATGTGGCATCCCAAATGGACAGTATTTAAGAGTAAGACTGCTCTGAAATTGATACATTTTATCAACAAGCAAAGGAACTTTGCTTGTTGATAAACTTTGAGAGATTTCAGGAAAGGGTCTATTCTCAAAATGTTCTGAGGCCAGCTCTCAAGCATGCTTTAGCAAACCATAGAACATCATTACTATCCACAAATAAAAACAGAGTATGTAAGAAACCTGAGAACAAAATTAGAATTATTGGAACCTTTGATAGTGAACAGAAAGGGGTTCAAGAGGTCCTTAAGAAGAATTGGGATATCTTGCATTGTGATCAAGACCTTCAGGAGGTACTCACAGATCGTCCTCTTGTTACCTTTAGAAAAGGCCACTCACTGAAGGACAGACTTCAGTGAGCGGCTGATATGTTTAAGTGCTCTGGGTTTGGGGCCTGTCCTGTTGTGGTACAAACAAAAAACTTTACTAGCACAGTGACAAATAAACGTTTCGGATCCGTGAGTTCCTAAACTGTCGCTGTGAGGGAGTTGTCTACCTGGGTATCTGCGTGTGCAACAAACAATATGTTGGCAAGAAAGTTAGACAGCTCCATTGGAGGGTAGGTGAACATACAGGTGATGTACGCAACAGGAGGGATACACCTATATCTAACCATATTTGTGAGGAACATCGAGGTGATCTCTCAGGATTAAAATTTCTGGCTATAGAGAAAATCAAGATCTCCCTTAGAAAGGGTGACATTGACAGAAAATTGTTACAAAAGGAAACGGAATGGATTTACCACCTACAGACAGTCAGCCCAATGGGCCTTAAAGGGGTTGTCTCACTACATTGATTCCTCTTACCTCAGTTCTGTTTTCTTTGGTTCTTTTTGAATTAAGGGGTGTGTTTACTGGCTTCCACTAGGGTGCAGTAGAAGCCAGGCCTGTAGCTATAGCAACCAGTGCTGGCAGCCTATCAGGAGAGATAAAACAGGTCTGTAACTATAGTGACCTGAGGAGCTGATGCAGCCCATACAAGAGGGGATATCTAGGAATAGGTAGGACACTGTTATTGGACATATATTGCAAAGTGAATTGTTTCTGCAAGATCTTTAACATAAAAAGCAATTCTTATAGTGAGACAACCCCTTTAATGAACACCTTTACTTTGGCTGTTTTATCTGAGTGATGTAGTTGGTTATTCTCTCCTTATACCATATTGGGGATAAAGTACCCTAACGGTCTTTCAGGAGATTTGTGATGATGTCCCTTGAGTATCCTTTATTCTTCTTTATTTTATTTTTACAAATATATTCATTTGCGATATCGTTTGTTGCCTTTAGTGTATTATATAAATACTCAAATCAAGCCTTTTTTCTCCCCTTTATATTTGTTGTTATCTGTAGGGATACTGCCATTAATGAGGTTTGTTGCTTTTATATTCTATTGCGGCACTTAGAATGAGCTGAGTGACCATGGCTCTCCTCCTTTGGTATTTCACATATCTTTCTTGGCTTGTATTGTATGTACTGTGCTTTATTTATATATATGTTTGACCTGTTCCAGCCGCAGCGAGGCTTTGATCTATGCGGCGGAGTGTATTGGTAACGCTTAAGTACAGATCGGCGGCACCTGCGCACTGTGATTTATCTATACATATGCGCCTACTTTCTTTAGCCATGGCAAAACTTTGCTCTAGGTCGCGAAGTATTCTGGTAATGTGCAGGCGCGAACCAGCAGCACCTGCACAGGGTTTTCCTCTGGACGCCAAACGTTGTTTTGTCTGCTGCAACTCATTTGGTTAATGCGCAGGCGTGGACCAGTGGCTTCTGTGCTGCGTCCACTTCCGGACGCTGAGTGATGGGTCGCCTGTTGCAGTATGTCCTTACAGGTAACTGACCAAGTTGTTAATATACTGATCAGCATTTATCATAATTATTATTATGGAATGGGATGTTTGTGAAGGGTGGAGCTAACTATAGGTGGACTATTTAAGGGTGAGTCATATCAAGATTGCCACGGCACAAGGAATTGGGGAACATTTACCTACCACACTCATCTTGTGTTGGAGTGCTGTCTTAATTCATATTTTTCTCTTATAAGTGTTCTTGTCCCCCTGATGAACCTCTGATGATTATTAAATTAGAGGGGAAACTCGTCAGGACTTAGGTGGAGTCCTGGTGGGTCCTAATGTTTTTTTCTGGTTGTGATCTTTATCTCGCACAGCTAGCATTTATTTGACTGGGATATTTGTACAGACTATTTTTAAATAACTGGATCACAGAAATAGCAGAAGTGTAGGTTGAGCCTATCATGGCGATTATTCTACCTGGAACAGATTGTGAGAGTAGGGCTTCATAGATCACATTCGGTATGTTAGCTTGCATTTACCATTCCAGGTACTTCAATGCAGCATTGGATGGGAATCGGCACATCTTAACCATAAGTCCTGCTTTTATATAATTTCTGCTGTTTTTGGTCTAACTCCATGACATTTTAAGACTTAACTACATATTATTATGATTTTCCCCTGTTCTGTGGTGCATTTAGTGCACACTAGGGGGTCACTATATTTGATGCTTTTTATCTTTGACAAAATAAATGTTGGATGGTGAAAAATGATTTCTTCTACTCATTTATGCATTTAATCGATAATATAAACTTGTAAATTTCATGGCTAGATAAGGAAGCTTTCATGGTTTTCCTGCTGCCCCTGTGGTAATAAAGTTAGCCCTATATACAGTGCATTGCTAAAGTATTCGGCCCCCTTGAACTTTTCAACCTTTTGCCACATTTAAGGCTTCAAACATAAAGATATATATTTTTTTTTTTTTTTTGTGAAGAATCAACAACAAGTGTTACACAATTGTGAAGTGGAATGAAATTTACTGGATATTTTAAACTTTTGTATAAAAAAAAAATGGAAAAGTGGGGCGTACAATATTATTTGTCCCCTTTACTTTCAGTGCAGCAAACTCACTCCAGAAGTTCCGTGAGGAACTCTGAATGATCTAATGTTGTCCTAAATGACTGATGATGGTAAATATAATCCACCTGTGTGTAATCAAGTCTCCGAATAACTGCACCTGCTCTCAGGGTTCTGTTTAAAGCGCAGAGAGCATCATGAAGACCAAGGAACACACCAGGCAGGTCCGTGATACTGTTGTGGATAAGTTTAAAGCCAGATTTGGATACAAAAAGATTTCCCAAACTTTAAACATCCCAAGGAGCACTGTGCAAGTGATCTTATTGAAATTGAAGGAGTATCAGACCACTGCAGATCTACCAAGACCTGGCCGTCCCTCTAAACTTTCATCTCAAACAAGGAGAAGACTGATCAGAGATGCAGCCAAGAGGCCCATGATCACTCTAGATGAACAGCAGAGATCTACAGCTGAGGTGGGACCGTCTCTCCATAGGACAACAATCAGTTGTACACTACACAAATCTGGCCTTTATGGAAGAGTGGCAAGAATAAAGCCATTTCTCAAAGATATCCATAAAAAGTCTTGTTTAAAGTTTGCCACAAGCCAGCTGGGAGACACACCAAACATGTGGAAGAAGGTGTTCTGGTCAGATGAAAGCAAAATCGAACTTTTTGGACACAATGCAAAATGATATGTTTGGCATAAAAGCAACACAGCTCATCACCCTGAACACACCATCCCCGCTGTCAAACATGGTGGTGGAAGCATCGTGGTTTGGGCCTACTTTTCTTCAGCAGGGACAGGGAAGATGGTTAAAATTGGTGGGAAGATGGATGGAGCCAAATACAGGACCATTCTATAAGAAGACCTGTTGGAGTGAGACTGGGACGGAGATTTATCTTCCAACAAGACAATGATCCCAAACATAAAGCAAAATCTACAATAGAATGGTTCAACAATAAACATCTCCAGATGTGAGAATGTCCAAGTCAAAGTCCTGATCTAACTCCAATCGAGGATCTGTGGAAAGCGCTGAAAACTGCTGTTCACCAATGCTCTCCATCCAACCTCACTGAGCTCGAGCTGTTTTCCAAGGAAGAATGGGCATGAATTTTAATCTCTTGATGTGCAAAACTGATAGAGACATACCCCAAGAGACTTGAAGCTGTAATAGCAGCAAAAGGTGGCACTACAAATTATTAACTTAAGTGGGCCGAATAATTTTGCACGCCTCACTTTTCAGTTTTTTATTTTTTACAAAAGTTTAAAATAATCCAATACATTTCATTCCACTTCACAATTGTGTCCCACTTGTTGTTGATTCTTCGACAAAAAATTAAAATGTTATATCTTTATGTTTGAAGCCTGAAATGTGGCAAAAGGTTGAAAAGTTCAAGGGGGCCGAATACTTTCGCAAGGCACTGTATATGGTTTGCATTGAGCATTAAAACTTAGCTGTAAGGTCAATATCCACTTGAAACACATCAGCCTCTGTACCTGACCATTTTCGTTGCCTCCATGTATTTTTTGCAATTTCACTAATAAAGAAGCTTGTTTTGTTTTTTTTTACCAAGTCCTGGGTGTTGTTGGTTTTCCTGGTATTTAGATAAATCTATGCTAACTTGATGCTGTTGTGCTTAGAGTACAATGTCCTATTCATCTTCCAGTGGCAACACAAGTGCAGTCCACGCTGGGTCATTCCATGCCCAGAACACAACGAGTTAAGTCAAAAGGAGAAAATCTGTTTTCTGGCACTACCCATGAGGTAATAGTAAAGAAACTTTGTGCAAGCAATACCTTAGGTTTTCAAAACTTTACCAAGAGGAAACTGGTATGTGTTTTGGAACCATGATAGATTCTTTTTTAGGTATGACCCAATGTACAGAAACTTCATATATTCACAAGTATGGTATAAAAATATTATCTTTACTTCAAAATTCTTAAAATATTACAAAATATTGCACTCCCAGAAGAACATTTTTCCTCAATTAAGGGTGTGCATAAAGTCCAACATTTTCAAGATATACTGTACATCACACACTCATTGTCAGGATACGATCGTCTGGGCAGTCTTCCACCTGTTTAGCACAACGACGTGTGAGGGTTAATAAGTCTAGCCTGGGACCACACCCTGGGAGAGGTGCTGCTCCTGAGCCAGGAGTGACAGCTAAGCAGCCTCTCCCAACTGGGAGTGTGTCCCTCAGGACCAATCGGAGGGCCCGGACGCCCCCACCAACCGCGCGGGGGCGGTTCCAGGCAGCCTCTTAAACCTCCTCATTCCCTCCAGGCTTCGCTGACAAAGGTGTTCCCTTGCTGTTTCCTGTATTTCCTGTTTGTTGTTGTTCTCCTGGATTTCTGACCTCGGCCCCTTTCTTGACCTTGCTTGTTGCCTCTGATTTTGTACTGCGCTCCTGACCATGTTTCTGACTATTCTTTTGGCTTACGTTTCTTGGCATATAAGTTCCTGTACGTTTACCGACCCGGACTGTTTGAGCTTGAGTTTTCCTGATGGCCCTGCACTTAGCACCATAGGGGCTGTTGTCCAGTTGGGGTCTGCCGCCTAGGGCAGCATGCCAAGTAGGTAGGGACAGTGGGCTGGATGGCAGTCAGGGCCCACTGCACCTCCTCTGACATGATAGTTTGTCAGGCCACTATTTTTCTGCTCTCCACGCACCATTTATCCCATGATTGCATTAGTAGAGCAGATGCAGGGGCTTACCCAGTTGGTCCAGGATCTGGCAATTAGAGTGCAGCAGCAGGAGACCTACCAGGGTGCCCCTCAGGCTGAGAGTTCTTCGGCACCTTCTCACCGTTAAGTGAACCCCCTATTCAATTACCCGAGAGGTTCTCAGGGGACAGAAAGGCCTTTGTAGTGTTTAAGGAAGGATGCCGATTGTACTTTCGTCTCTGCCCACTTACCTCAGGTAATGAGGAGCAGAGGATGGAAATTATTATGTCCCTACTCCAAGGTTCTCCCCAGGAATGGGCTTTCTCGCTACCTCTCGACTCGCCCGAGTTGTCTTCAGTGGACCGCTTTTTTGACTCCTTGGGGCTTCTTTTTGACGACCCTGATAGGGAAGCAGTGGTGGAGATGCAGGTCACCACTTTAGGAGAGGGCAAGAGGACGGTGGAGGAGTATTGTTCAGAGTTCTGGCGCTGGTCTGTTCCTTCGGGCTGGAATGACCATGACCCAGCCCTTAGGTGCCAGTTCAGATTAAGGCTAGCTGACCATGTAAAAGACATGTTGGTAGGTTATCCTACCCCTGACACATTTGATGAGGCTATGGCTTTGGCGGTTCGCCTGGATAGACGGTTTAGAGAGAGACGCCGGGAGAGGACATTTACTCCGTTACCCATGTTACTCCGCTGCCCCGTTCAGTCACCTCTCCAGGACCCGCTAATGTTGAGATATCCCCGAGGAGCCTATGCAACTAGGAGCCTCCTCTGCGGGCCCAGCCAGTGACCGCAAGATCTCACATCGCACCCGGGAAGTGTCCCAACAGGAGGACCCAGCCAGAAAACTCCAGCACCTAGGTGACTCATGGGAGGGTCACCTAGGTGAACAGGTATTTCCCATGGTGTCAAAAAAGTTGATGCTTCCAGTTAAGGTATCTTTCCAGGTCTAGTTCTGGGAGGGCCATTGTGGATTCGGGATCAGCTTGCAATTTTGTGAACGCATCATTCATTAAGCATCTGGGCCTTCCCTGGAGGCCTCTATCTGACTGGTGGCGATAGATTCTACCCCATTGGTCAGAGGCAAGATCCAACAAATTTCACCCCCCCGAGCTTGGGGATGCTGGTGGGATCTATGCACACGGGGGGTGTTTCCCGTTTGATTTTGGGAAGGCCCTTTCCGCTGGGTTGGGGTGTTTGGGGTTTCCCTGGGTTCAGAAGCACAAACCCCGTTATTGACTGGAATTTGGGGAGAATTGATTAGGTGGGGGAACAATGGCCCGTAAAAAAATGTTGTTCCCATCTTTCCCTTGGGAATCCGGAGTTTTAGGGAGATTTCCCGCCTTTTTTTCGCAAAATTTACCTGTTGGTTTTCCAAGACTCGGTCTGAGCGTTTCCTCCCATAGGCGGGTTTGTTTTTGCTATTGATCTGTTGCCGGGGGGGGAAATTTTTCCCATTTTGGAGGTATACAATCTGTCTGGTCCAGAGAACTCGCCATGAAGCATTTTATTGCAAGAGGCCCCCGAAGGGGCATTTCCGCCTTCGGTTTCCCCCAAAGGGGGCGGGGGTTTTTTTTTGTGAAAAAAAAATGGGGAGTCTTCCCTCCTTGCATTGGGTTAACCGGGGAATGAATAAGGTAAAATGTTTTAAAACCAATACCCCTTACCTTTGATTCCCCAAACCGTTCAATCAAAAACAGGGGGCAAAAATTTTTTGTAGTTTTTTTGCATTGTTTTTGGTTTCATTAAATTCCCCTTTCAGTATATATAGGGAAAGTGGGGTTTTCCAAACCTTTAACTAGGGGCTTACAACCTTATTCCGATCAAGGAAAGGGGGGTGAATGGAAAAACTGCATTTAATTTCCCCAAAGGGGCCTTTTTTAATTTTTTTGGGTTTTGCCCTTTGGGTTTTTGGGAACGCTCCCCCAAATCTTCCAGGGAACCCTTTTGAATGGTTTTTTTTACGGGGTCTCATTGGTCTTTTTTTTGTTTTTATTGGGACCCATATCTTAAATTTTTTTGCAGGGTTGGTTTCCCCCCGTTTAAAAAAGGGACGGAAGTTTTTGGGAGATTTTTAAAGGGGAAATCATTTTTTTTGCCCAAACTTGGGGAAATGGGTTTTGGGGTTTTTTTCCGGGGTTTCAAGGGGAGAAATTTAACCGTTTTGGGGGGGGGGGTTATATTTTGGGGGGCCCCCCCCCCGGGGGTCCCCTTCGGGGGGGTTTGGGGATCCCCCCCCCGGGAAAGGGGTTCCCCCCGGCTTTATTTCCCCCCAAAAAGGGGTTGCTCCCCTTCCCTTACCTGGGGGGAAGGCCCAACAGCCCCCGGGTTCCCTTAAGGGTTTTTCTAATTATTATCCCAAAATGTTTTTTCATAAATTTTTTTGATCCCCGGGGGCCCTTAACTGTTTTGGGCCCAAAAAAGGGGGGTTAAATTTTTGTAACTGGCAAAAAGGACCCTTAAGGGGAGGGGTGAAAATTTTTGGTTCAAAAGTGGGGGGGAAGATTTTTTCCCCCTCATTCCCCCATCTTTTTTTCCCTCCCTTCCCCTTTTCAAATGCCTTTTCCCCCCACTTTCCCCTCCCCTTCCCCTTTTCTCCCCCCCTCTCCCTGCAGTGAATCGGCCCCCCCCAAAAACCCGCTAGGAGGTCTGAGGGGGGGCGCTTGGGGAACTTTCCCCCCAAAACTCCATGAGTCTTTATGGCAAACACTTTTGGGGCAATCCCTAAAGGTTATGAGTGGCTCTCTAAGTTTAGAGCCGGGCCCGAAACAAAAAAAACCCCGCCTTTTCAAAAAAGCCAACCCGCCCACCTCAGATGGAAAAAAAAAAATGTTTTGCAATGCAGCAATTTAACTTAAACCCCTCCCCTCCCCCCCTCACTACCTTTATTAAATTTGTTTTACACACAACAAAAGAGGAAAATAAAAAAACCCCAATCTTTACTGTAAACCCTAGGAAACACTTTTTGTCACATACTGTACCCCAAAAGTATTTTATTGCAAAAACATACGCAAAAAAGACATCATCACTGCCCTCCCCGAAATTTAAATTTTGTTTTTACATGGAAACCACAGAAATTACATCCTGACTGGGCCCCACAAGGCTTGGGACATTGTACTCAAGAAAAAAATTTTAATTCAAATGTACCCAAAAAAAAGTAAATGTTTTCACACGAAAACCCCAAAATTTCCCTTTCATTTTTCAATGTAAAACCCGAGATTCATTACCTGTACCCCGAAAATTTCATCAACACCGTGCCCAAAAGATTCATTGCCACCATTAAACCCCCTAGGGTTACTTTCTTTTCCACTTTTACCCCCAAATTCATCACACATAACCCCCGAGATTACAACATTACTTTCTGTATCCCAGAGATTATATTACATCAAAACCCCCGGATTTCATTTTCAACCCTTCTCCAGGAAATTTCATTAAACATTGCCCCTAGATTCATTAAACATTACAGGATTCTTTTAAAAACTGTACCCCCAGGATTTTCATTTTCACTGTACCCCAAAGGGTTTCTTACACCCCAAAAAACCCGAGAAAAACATTACAAAATTGTACCCCCAATATTAAATTATCCCCCTACACCAAATTTATTACTTTTTTGTACCCTAGAGATTATTCATTACCCCAATGTAAACCCCCAAAGGTTTCTACATTTTCACGGGCCCCAGAAAAATTAAAAAACAACCCTACCCCAAATATTACATTACCCTGTCCCCAACCCCAGATTATTTTCACCCCCAAATTTTACACCAATTTTTTCATTAAAGCCCCCATTTCACCAAAATATTTTACTTCATTTTTACCCCCAGAGATTTTCTACTTTTCCCCTGTACCCCAGAGAAATTTCCCAAATTTCCCACGGGAACCCCCCGAGTTTAAAATTACACACCAAAACCCCCCAAATTTTTCATTCACTGTACCCAAAAAAAATTACATTACACATTGTAACCCCGATATTACTTTAAAAACCATTCACCCCGGTTTTTATACTTAGGGGAAAACCCCAAGATTTAATTCATTTCTACGTACCCCCGAAAATTATTTACACTCCCTTTCCCCCGAAAATTTCTGCTTTTTCCGTACCCCAAGATTACAATTTCACCTGTACAAAAAAAGAAATTTTAAATTTTACCATACCCCCGAGATGATTTCATTACACCCCGTACCCCCGGACTAAATTAGAAAGGTTTCCCCAGGATTTTTTTTGTATATAAAATATTGAACACAGACTTTTTCACTTGGGGGGGGTTTTACACAACGGTTTTTTTAAAAAATGACATGTTTGTTTGCTTTTGGAAATTCAGTGCTTCAAATGCAGAATTCAACGACAAAAACCCCGGCTGAAACGAGGGGGGATTTCTCCCCCCAATTTTATTAGGCAAAAAAAACACCCGAAAAATTGTGTAGGTACAGTTTGTTTCCAAAAAACTCAAGTAAAACAGTGTCAACCAATGGGGACAAGGGTTTTTTCATTTGGGAAAAATGTAAATGTTTACTGTCAATTTTGGGCCCGGTTTTGAGGGAGATCAGCATGAATCCGCCCCAGAACGCATTCATATCTTCTGCTTTAATGCACCCTTTTAAAGGGGTTCACAAGGGGGATAGTTGGGGGCTAATGTGCACCCTTTTAAAATGCCAATTGGGGTTTTTGAATTTTCACTGGCCAGTCCCCCCCTTCTAAAAAGGGGTGGGGGGGGCCGGCCCCCCTTCACTTTAATTTTCCCCCGGGACGTAAAAATCAGGGAAGGGGGAAGTGACATCTAGACCATGGGGGTGTAACCGTATTTTGCACATCCACATATACGTACATATCTTTCTAAAATGCCACCAACGCCTGGGACCCTTTTCCCCTCATTACCCGTTCTTTAAACTTGGCAGTTGGCTTTTGGCAGAGTTCCCTTCTTTTCTTGAGGGTGAGCATAGGGGAAGTGTTTTGCAAAGGGGGGGAAAGATACAGCCTTGCTTGACAAAGGGGGTGTGTCCCCAACCCCCCGAAACTAAGCGTTTTTTGGGCTTGCATGGGACAGCGAATTTCAAGTAAGGGCTAAATGCCAAATTGATTATGACATACTGATCCCAAAAGAAGGGGCTTGGTAAGGCTATTTCTTTTCAGCATGGAGAGAAGGGAAAAACTGACATTTTTAAAAGGGGAAATTTCCCGTGAAATGGACTCAAAATGTTAAAAATTTTAAAATTGGGAAAATAATATATTTTTAGGGAAATTTTTTTTCCCCACCAAAGGAAATGATTAAATTTTAAATTTAAAATTTTCATTTTAGTTGGCAAAAATCTTTTTGTGGGGAAAAATACAGCCCCAGATACAGGGTGTGTGGCTGGGGACCCATGGGGTTGGGGAAGGGAGCCCCAGCTGATTTTTTTCCCGCTCTACCCAAACAGCGCTGCTCTCATCCCGCCTTAACAATGTGTCCCCCCCCAAAATTTCCCAAATAAAAATAGGGGAAAAAAGGGTTAACCTCTTCTCCCAGTACTTACTCACCCCCACTAATAATCCCCTTTGGCCCCATTTGGTTTTTTTTTCAATTTTTGGGGGGCTAAAAAAGTGGGGGGGGGCCCTTCCCTTTCCCCCCGGAAAAAAAGTGGGGGGGACCAGTCCCCCCATTTCCCCCCCCAAAGTTACACCTTTGGTTTTGAGTCTTTTTAAAAACTCAATTTTTGGTTTTTGGGCCAGCCCAGGTTTGGGTTTAAGCCCAAACAGCCAAAAACCCTTTTTCATTGAGGTTTGGAAAATTTTTTGGGGTTTGGGGCCGGGGGGAGTGCTATTCTGGGAACGGCCCTTTTTGACTTTTCTCCCCCGTTTTGGCCCTTTTTTTCCCGTAAATTTCCTCTGCCGAAGGGATTTTTGGTGATTGGGGAAAAGGAATTTTTGGGAATTTAAAAGGGCTTTGAGAATGGCGGGCCCCTTCCCCCCCAGGGGGCCCACACCAAGTCAAGGGGCCTAAAACCGGGTCATAAGACCTTACCTTTTTTGAGAGTGCTAAAAGGGTTTAACCCTTTCAGGGGATGTTGGGGCCCTTGTTTTTTTACTCGATTTTCTTTGGGTTAATACAACCTGGGGCTAAAAATGTTAAGGGGTGAAAATGGGGTTTCTAGGGAAAATTTTTGTGCCAGTCACTCACCCAGGGGTGATCCAGTCCCATTTTTTCCTTTAAAGGGAAACCCTCGTCTTGTCATCTCCCCCGACAAAACCCAGGAGATCCAAAACAAAAACCAGAAAGAGCCTGTGGATTGTCCTTTTTCTAAGGGCTTTGGTTTTCCAAATAATTTCGAAAACGACTATTAAAAAATTTTCATGAATTTAGTTTTCTGGACATCCCGGGGTTTTCTGGTACAAAAAGCTCATTTCCCGAAATTACTGGGTTTCCCTCTTTTTCCCCTGATGTGGGGGGCCCATTAAAAGCCTGCAAACACCTGTGGGTGGAAAAGGTTCCCAGAACTCCCCCCTTTTGGTGAACTTTGGGCCCCTTCCCATCCAGACGACCTTGGGGCTCAAAATTTTTCATGGATTTTTTGAACCCATCTGCCTACCTCTGGGGGAAAAGGGGCTTTTGGGGGGTATTGGGGGTAATTTAGTAAATGTGCCACTTTTTCCTGTTTAAAAAAAGGGTTGGGGTCTTCTAAAAAACTTTGCGGGAAATTTTCATCAAACATATCGTTAAACTGCAGGGGTAAACCCGAAAATATTGGTCTTATAGAGAAGTTTTAATTTGTTTCTTGGGTTTCCCGGGGGGAAGGGTCTCTGAAGGGGTCTGGTTTTCACCCTTTTTCCTTTTCCTTGGGGTTTTCCCCCCAAGACAATGGGGGACGGGGCAGGTTGAATTAAAAATGTTACACAAAAACCAGGTGTTTTTTTCTCCGATCAGCAGGGGAATGGGTGAAATACTTACCTTTTGGGGGAATTCACTATTAATAACCCCGGATAGTATTTTATCTGGGGTTTCTCTTTTTCGTAATTTTGGGTTCCATTTTCCCGACAAAGCACAAATTGGCCGGGGCTACTTCTGATCATGGTTTGGGGGGGATTCATCGTTTAAAGTTTTGTGCGATCTGGGCCCAAATTCAGGAAGGAAATTTTGGGGAACGCCCCCCCGACCAACCAGAGAGGGGAAAAAGTGATAAGAGGCCCTTTTTACTGGAGGATTTTTTTAAAAGGGTTGGGGGTAAGGTTTGGCTGTTACCCGGAAACTTCGGCTAAAGGCCCCCTGGGAAAACTTTCCCCCCGCTTTTTAGGTTCCCCTTTTGTCATTTTTGGGGGTGTTTTTCCGTGGCCTTTCCAAACTTTTAAATAAACCCCCTGCATTCCATCATAATGTTTTTTCACCCGGGCTCCCGAAAGGTATTTCCAAACCCCTATCCCCCCAACTAAACCTCCTCCTCCCATTAGAATTAAGGGGAGTTTGAGTATGGGTTGTCCCCCTTATTGGGCCCACAGGTACAAAATTTTCTGCAATACCTGGTCCTTTTAAAAAAGGGTTTTTGGGCCCGGGAGGGGGTCTTTGGGTTTCCCGCTAAATTCATTTATGGTGATTCCCTCTCCAAAAGGAAATTTCCCTGAAAGCTGTCCCCGAGAGACCTGCACCAGGTAAGGGGCCATGGCCCCCCCCTAAAAGGGGGGGTTTTTGTCAGGATAAAATTCGTCCCCGGGGGGTTTTTCCACCTGTTTTTGCAAACCACGACCTGGGGGGGGTTAATAAATCCCAGCCTGGGACCCCCACCCCGGGGGAGGGGGCTGCTCCCGAGCCGGAATGGGCACTCTTTAGCCTTCCCAAAATGAGGGTGTGTCCCTCAGGACCAATGGAAAGGGGCCCGGGGGCCCCGCACCTATCGTGCGGGGGGGGGGGGTCCAGTCAGACCTCCCTTTAAACCTCCCCCATTCCTCCAGGCTTTGCCTGACAAAGGTGTTCCCTTTTCCCGTTTCCCGGGCTTTCCGTTTTTTGTTGTTTCCCTGGAATTTTTGACCTCGGCCCCTTTCTTTGGCCCCCGCTTTTTTGCCTCTGATTTTTTAATGCGCTCCTGACCCTTTTGGGGCCCCGGCCTTTTTTTGACTATTTTTTTTTTGGGTTAAAGTTTTTGGAATTTTTACTCACCGGGAAAGTTTAACCGCCCCCCCCTGTTTGAAACCCTTTAGTTTCCCTGACGGGCCCCCACTTTGCCCGCAAAAGGGGCGGGCCCTCCAGTTGGGGGCTCGGGCCCAGGGGCCAAGGCCCCTAGGTAGGGCCGTGGGTGGGTGGCAGTCGGGGGACTGCACCTCCTCTTATGTGACACTCTCCTTTATGGGAATTTAAAAAGGGGATTAGATGTCCTGGACTTTATTATGATTTTGTAATGTTTTAAGAATTTTAAAGTAAAGATAATGGGCGACATGATGAACAGGCTTTACCCTGTTTTTTTGGCCAAAACACTTGCGCCCCCGGGCCCGAATTCCCCCTGTCGGGCGCAGCGTTCCCCCCCACTTTTGGGTGCCCGGGCCGCCCTTGGAAAAGGGCGGGGAGTGGGGCGGTGGGGGGGGGGTGTAGGGGTTCCGGGGCGGGGCGCAGCGGCTTGTATAGTCCGGGCCCTGTACCAACCTTCCCGGGCCCCCAAACGCGGGGGCCCCGGGAGCTCCGACAAGAAAACCAGGTTTTTTTTTGGGCCCCCAACCCCCCGGGGAAGGGGAAGTGACAGGGTCCAAACATCGAGGGAAACGGCGAAGACGCGGGCAGGGAAAACTCGGCGCTCCGCCCGGGGCCCGGGGGATGAAAAGGAAAAAAATCGCCCTTTTTAAAAAGGGGGGGAAAACAAATTTTTAAAAGAGCTGCACTTTAAAAATTTAAAATAAAAAAAAAAAAATCACTTTTCCAAATCGAGAAAGGCGCAAAATCCAAAAAAAATGATATTTGCAAAATTTCCGGGAAGAAAAGTAATTCAAAATCTGAAAAACCTTTTCCCTTTTTCGGGAGAAAAAAGGGCCCCTCAGAATCGGGAGCGACAGTGAAACCCTTTAAAAAACTATGGGGAAGAATTGACCAAACAAAATCCCCGGCGGGGTAATTCAAAAAACAGGGGAAAAAAAAAGGGTGAAAAAGGGGGGATTGGCCCGAGCTTGCGGGGGTCCGGCTAGCTCACCTTTTAGAATAGGGTCACCCAAAAACCCAAATTTTTAACCTATGGAGAAGTGTTTTCCAATCAAATTTCCCGGGCGGGGGGAAAAAAATTTAAAATACGTAAAAAAACAGAAAAGAGCTTTTTTGGTGAGCTAGCGGGGGTTTCGGGTACTCAGCCCAAACAGAGCGCCAGCTACTTCTCCCATTTTTACTCTATGGAGAGATTAGCGCCACTCAAATGCTCGGCGCTTGCGCCGCGACGGCATGAAGTATTAATCCAACACAATTTAGTTTTAACATCAGTGTAAAACATTCTCAGTTAAAGACCAGAAAACTTCTTAAAAATAAAGCAGTTTAAAACCGAACAAACGGCGTTTCGTCACGGGACCGGCGCTACATAGGGAATTGCCATAGAGAGAATGCCGGGAAAGACAGTAATTCTAAATTTTGTAAAGCTATTCTCATTGGTCGGCATTAATAACCAGCCAATCAGAATAGGAGCGACAAATGTCCCATTAGATCCTATGGAGGAGAATTGACCATTCAGAATACGAGCGGACAGTGGGCCCATTCTATCCTTTGGAGAAAAATGGGACCAATCATATTCAAAGGCGGGACAGTTCAGATACAGTAAAAAGGAAGAAACGAGAGGATTGGTGAAGCAGCGGGGGCTCGTCCAGTTTGCCTATCAGAGCGCGAGCTGCTTTCTCATAGAGTTCTATGGGGATTAGATTTTAAAAGAGGCGCGAATTTGGACAATGGGATAGCGAGCGCGCTCTATGGGTTTTCTAATGCAATTGGTCCCCCCCTATAAACTGTACATGGCTGAAATTCAAATTATAATAACACTACAGAAGTTGTGCAGATGGTGTAATATATAGGAATACTTATATCGTGGCTAACGAAAATAATAATTTTTAAATCATGAATATCATGCTTATTTTCTTTATTTTCGAATGCTCCCATTACTATTGATCCTTGGCTAAACGGAAAATAAGAAATTAACATGTTTGTTTGGTCTTTTTTTTTTTTTTTCGTGCACATATAGTATTCGTTTATATACACATCGGCACTTCTTCTGTAGTGTTTTAATTTGATTTCGCCATGTACAGTTTTTATACCAGATTGCTTTAGAATAAACCCATAGAGCAATCGCTCGCTCTCACCATTGGCAAATTACGGCGGCTCTTTTAAATTTCGATTCCATAGAACTCTATTGAGGAATGCTGATCAGCGCTCTGATTGGCTAGTGGACGTGCCCCCGCTGCTTCTACCAATCAGCTTGTTCTGCCTTTCTTACTGTGTTTTGAACTGGTCCCGCCGTGGATTCTGATTGGGTGTAAACCCTTTTTTCCCCATAGGCTTAGATTGGGACTTTGTCGCTGTTTTTGATTGGGTCTAAACTTCTCCATAGCCTAGCATGGGTACTTTGTCGCTCCTTTTCGATTGGCTGAGATAGCAAGCCCCCTGTATATCTCAGCCAATCAGCTGTTTTAGCATTTTTAATGTTTTATAATTTTTTTTTGATCAGTCCCACCGTGGATTCTGATTGGTCAAATTCTGCCCCATAGGTTTTTAATGTTCGTGTCGCTCCTATTCTGATTGGCCGATTCTGCGCGACCAATGAGAATAGGTTTCAGAGTTTGAAATACGTGATTTCCCGGCTCCATTTTCCATATCTAAATTCTTGATTAGGATATTGGAAAGTGATTTGTTTTATGTAATTTTTAATTTTTACTGTTCTCAGTCTTTAGGCTGAGAATGTTAGAACGTCCTTTATAAAGGCGATTTTGGATTTATATGCCGCACCGAACATGTGGAATGATTTATCGCCGCTCCAGCTGTCTCGCTATCGGAACACATTTTCGGCGCAGCAAGTTGGAGCTAAGTTCCCGACGGCGCCCACACACTGGGCGTGGCTCGGCGGACTTTTCCCCGCATGTATGGTGGCACTTCTCGGACGGCGAATCTTCGGCGCTAGCGCCGCAACAGCAGCCCAATGTCCGCCGCACTTGTGACCTCGCATGGCGAGGCGTGGCGGACTTTTCCCCGCTTGTGATGATCGCACTCCTACGGCGGACAATCTCAGACCGCAGCGCCGAACTTCGCCTAATTCCACACTGCGCCCGACACGCTGGCGAGGCGCGGCGACTTTTCATGATACTGTATTGTGCGCGGCCGTCCCCGACCATAAAATCTGGCGCTGATTTCCGAGGGAGGAACTGGCGGAAAACGGCGACTCGACCAGCATGCTTCATAATGTGCCCAATATTTTATCTATCAATGCTTGTGGACATATGAAGGTTACGTGATTTGGGGCTTGGATGGTGGCCCTGTTGCATGGTTCTGTCCACACTGTAAGGTTGCTTCTATTTAAAGACAATGTACAGAAACAAATGGACAGTTTTTTAATATAAAAAGTCAAAATGATGGAGTGAGATCAAAGGTAAACATCATGTTCATGATTAAGAACAATTTATCCATGGATAGATTAATAACAGAAGTAATAGGAGATAAATATATAAATAAAGTTCTTTACAAAGACAATGCAAAACTCTTGATGTGTACAGAACAGATGGACTTGATCTGTTTAGTGGTTACTATGGTATTCTATAGCTATTTATGCAGAGATTGTGTGTTGACAATGGCTACTTTGCGTTAGCTGCCGATATCCTATTATTGCTTATACCAATAGATATTTTTTCTTTGCAATTACCATTTAATCTGATATGTAATGAATTTGATTCTAGAAAATGTTTTGTGTTGTAACACTAAATACAAAGACTCCATCTAAATTCTGATTTGAGCAACTATAATTACTGTAACAAGTGTTATTTGGCCAAATGGTGATTAATACATGTGTTGTGTTTGTAAAAATTGTTAAAATTTGAATACTCAGATGTAAAAACTGCTGTTCCTTAAGATAAATATTTCCTTCTCCATATTACTAGATTTTCTGTGTAAAATAGATGTACAAACATAACATTCCTTTCATTTCAGCTATTGTTTCAAATGTATCTTGTAGTTTTATTTCCTCTTATTATAGCTGTTGTGATTTGTCTCCTGACGCAAAATACATATCATTTAAACTGTTGCCAGCAATGATTTAAAGTGGATTTAATGAGGAATTACTGTACAGCAGATGTTATATGCAGTAATAAACATTATGTTGTGCATGTCAGGATTGTTCAGACTTGTTACAGAGCTGTTTTCAATACATTGACATGAAACAGTCACTTAACATTTTTTGCTACTTTGTTTTTATTTCTCCAGCCTTGGCTTGTTTATTGCTTTGTGTTAATATGTACTTTGAATGACTTTTCCACTAAAATACAGTAATTGCCATGTATTTTACATACCTAATATGCATAAAGATGCATATGTGTAGTATAAAACAAATTTACCTGCTGTTTAATTTGATCTTTTTTGTGGTACTATTTTATGGGGAAATACTTGTTTAGAAAACCTAAACTTAAGGGAGATGTATCATAACAGAAATCTGTCTCTCCCAAAATGGTGCTCTTAAATACTTTTACAATCCCTCCTAACTCAATAGGAGAGTACTCCATTTTCCTTTCTGCCCCATAAAGAAAGTGTGCTGTTCAGTAACAATGATCTATGATTAATTTTTGTCCTGTTCTTCAGATTTCTGGGCATGTACTCCCTTCAATGCTTTGTAAGGGCAAGGTGAGTATTTTAGTTTAAGGAAACACTAAGGAGGTGCTCCAGTATTACTAAGGGGCATTAAGGAAGCACCATTAGGACTGGTATTTGTCCTGTTTAGTGCCGTCCCCACGGCCGCGTGGGAGGGTGAGGAGGTTGGGGGCGGGCGGCTTTTCTCCGTGATGAGCCCTCCCCCTTCACATTGACATGCACATATTCCATCTGAAAACCGGACAGAAGAATGTGCATGCACAATGTTTTTCGGGCGGCCGGTGGTTTGAAAAACCGCCAGGCGGAAAACCCGTGCGGTGGTGACTGCTGTACAGGTTTTCTATAGAAGCCCGTTGTGCTCGTTTGCGGGCGGTTTTTCAGACGGACTGCAAACCGTCTGAAGAACCGGCTGTAAACCCGTGCCGTGGGGACATGCCCTTACTGATGATAGGGATTAGATAGCAAAGTAATGTCAGCTCTCCTGTTTTGATCAATACTTCCACCATTTTTTGCTTCCATCATCTGTAATTGTCAGCAGAAAGCTTACTATAAGGCCTTCACACTGGCTGAGAACACTTGTCTGTTCTTTTTTGAGCTTCATGGTCAGATATAAAATCATACTTTCCCGGTCTTATGGATTGATACAAATTAGTGTCAAAGGATTTGACTCCAAAGGTGGGGGCTCTGTGGAAATTTGCTAATGAGACATGATTATATCTACACGGTGTGTGTAATAAACTCAGAATATCTGATCACAGCTCTGAGTCTTGATGACATTTTACTCTCTATATCCAGATATAGGAAAATAACATTTTTAATTTGGAATACCATAGCATTATCATAAATGGCAGTTGGCCCTAATGCTGATTACTCAAAACCATGAGGCCCATTACGGATTAAGAGCACTAAAGGAGCACCATTAGTAGTGGTAAGAACCAAAGGAGATGAGGCATTACTGAGTATGGGGGAATGGAGGGGGGACATCATTTGCTGTTATCAGGCGCACATTACATATTAGGGGCACTAAGGAGCACTGTTAATGTTTTTGGAGCCCAAAGAGGGAAGTTTTACTGTGGGGGGGGAGGGAGGGAGGCACAGACGGGCACTATTACTGTGAAGGATACAAAGGGACACTACTACTTTGGTGGGCATTAAGGAGCCACAATGTTTGTGTGGCCCCTAAGTGGTTTACTTTTATCATGTGGTGCCCTAATAGAGAAAGCAAACTCAGAAATAATGAATCATGGCTTGAAGAAGTGGATATGTTGGTATGGGCCAACTGTTCTGTATTCCCTTCTATAAGGTCTACAGCATTATTATCTGCAGAGTGCTTGTGCGCAAGTAAAGGTATACCAGAATGTAGCAAAAGGTTAAAGATTGTGTTCCAAACAGTTGTAACAAGTGTTTATCTGTCAGGGCACAATTAGAAATAGAAGGAAAGGTTCATACTTACCTCCTGGACATGCTTGTTCATTCATCTTGGTAATACAAGTGAAAGGTCAGTAGACGGTCATGTGACAGGTGCAGTCAAGAGACAAAGACAGTGGTCACACGGTTCCTTGGCTTAAGCTGATTTTACTATTGAAGTTCCTGCACTTTGGTATGAAAAATGATAGTTACAGAAGTAAAAAACAGTGTCCATGCAGCACACAATTTCATATTCATGCCCCCATAGAGTTAGACTCATAAACTATCCACAGCACTGTAGTTGGCTTTCCTGGGAACAGAAAAGCAGTGAGTATGCCTGATCCGCCAGTGGCATCCAGCAATCAGACCCTTATTACCTCAGGTTAAGTGTATGAATGCTTTCTGCAAAGTTAATGAGAAAATAAGTGAGATACTGTATTTCAGAATCTTTTTTAATTTAATGCTGTGAGTACACAAGCAGGAATTAAGAACTGCTTAAAGGGGTTGTCTCACTACGAAGATTATAGTTGAAAATGTGGGGACCAAAAATCTTAAAGATGTACGTCCTTGGTTACTATTGGCAATGTGCTACGGTTTTAGAGAAAGGGATGGTTTACATGTGCCTTTGCATCGTTTTTTTTTAATGGTATGGAAGCATTCTGTCCTGCCCAGGTCGTGCAACATGCAAAGGAAAGGCACGTGTAGAGGAGGGGCACAGGGTTGTGTGTATTGGCAGGCATGGACGGAGAAGCAGGGAGAGGACATGCAGTGGGGTTGTTGTGTATTTGCAGCGCGTGCAGAAACAAGAGGCCGTGAGAGCGGGGGAGGGTGTATTGGCAGCCACAGGGATGTGTGTATAGGCAGCCACAGGGATGGGGGGAGAGGCAGTGAAGAGGATAGCATACGCACAACCCCCCTGCATGTCCTCTCATGCTCTCCTCCTTGCCTTGCCATCCACAACCCTGCCCTCCTTTCACTGCCTTTCTTTGCTTGCTACAAGCCTGGAGCAGGAACAGAAATGCTTTCCATGACCCAGTATATCAAACACCGTTTGCTAAGAACGAAGTAATCCATCTGTTCTCTATAAACCGTAGCACTATTGCCAATTAGTAACCAATGAGTACATCCCTATAGATTTTTGGTCCACAACATTTTGAACTATAATCTATCGTTTAATAGGTGAGACAACCCCTTTAAGCTCTGAAGGGAATAAAAATCAGAAGAGCAATGTATTTGGTAATAATCTTTATTTATCTTTGTCTACAAGTTTAAAGATAATCTATGTGGCAAGAATACCCCATCAAGCATGGCTTTGTTACCATTTTTTTGCAGTGGTTTTCTTCTATGTATTAAACCTGGTTATTTTGCTGTATCAGTGCAAACAGCTTGGTTCTGCAGTTAGCACAGTTTGCTGAATAGATATTTTCTATGTACTGAGATAGTGACTGTTACCTTATCTATGTAGGAAGCTAATGTACTTCCTACACTTCTGTTACTGAATTTATAAGTTTAGCCTATATATCCAGGTGGTATAGCTAAGGTCCAGAAAATGTGACCTCTGTAGTATGTGGGTGATGCATTCCTATGAAACATTCCTCAATCACATGCCTGTGTCCCTACATCTTAGCATAGTGGACTTTTGTCAGTGCAACAAGGTAAGAGAGGCATACTGAGGTTAACTACAGACACACATTGAAATGTTAATGGTTTCAATGGAGTTAGGCTTCAATCAAAATGATGCATTATGTAAAGCTCATTGTAATTAATATCCCGTACAGTGCCATGGGCTGTGCACTATAGATATGGTTTTCCAAGTGGCCATAAATTCTGGATTAATTGTTTAGTTATAAACATCTAAGAAGACTTCAGACAATTAATATATTACTACATTTATTTTTAAATCTCAAAGTAGAAGAAAATATATTTCATAATCTTTAATACAGATGAACTTTATCCAAGAAGCAGCAGTTTGAGCAGAAAATTGTGATTTTATATCGTAATGACCCAGGGCAGCTATTTCCAGTAAGAGCTTTTATACGCTGCTAAGAAATGAATCAATTTACATTTTTAGTGTTCTTTTACATGCAATGCTGGGAGTTTTAGATTTAAAATGCAGTATTTGTTATACAAGCCAGGCTAATAAAGTCCAACTTTGATCATTTATAAGGGAAGATTGTCAGATGTCAAATAAGTTTATTTTGCACGCTCCCAAAAAGGCTATTTATTACATCACATCAGTCTGTCAAACGGTAATGTTTTAACACACATTTTAGACCTTCCAATGCCATGCCTTGTATTTCTCTTGGTAACAGTTTTATAAACATTACATTTCAGATGGAGACATTTAAGATTGTATTTATCCTTATCAGGCCTGGCATTATTGGGGGGAAAAGCCCCATGTCTAGGTTTCTGATACCAAAAGAAGCTGTCTGGTGACCCAGATTTCCAGGGAGGGCATAATTTCTAAATGTATTTGTGTGATAAAGTTAAAAACCTATCATAAAGAAGCAAATCATGTGCTCTTTGAGAAAAAAACTGGGTTCGGTCAGCTAGCAGGAAGAATTGATGTGAGGGTGCACGGCTGATCCCAGAGGTCACAAGCAAGTAGAAATCCAAAAGTGTTTTTTGCCAGCACCAATGCATTAAAAAATTAGATTTTTTTTATTTAGAAATAGTTAAAACAGACATGGCGGTCAGAACAAGCTGATGAGTTTCAGGTGTACGCATCCTTAGTCATAGCATATGAAAATCTAAAACAGTGGTTTAAAAACAATTTGACTCATCAATGGGCAGCAAGTGGGTCGTCCTGATGCAGGTATCAACAAAACAATGCGTAACATATAAAAACAACGGAATAACGTCAGATCGCCAAAACATGTTACAATACTAGAGAAAATTACATAGAACGCAAAAAAAATTGATATACAATAAATCATTTCTTGAATTCATTCCTTTTGACAATCTAGCGTCAAGCTTCCAAATCCAGTTAGTCTCCCTATGAATGAGAAATCTCTTTCTATCCCCTTCCCTCAAGGATAAACTCATGCTTTCAATCCCATAGGATCTAAAAGACACAAGATTTCCCCCATGTACTGCCGAGAAGTGCTTCAAAGCTCCTGGGTGCTGCAATATTTGGAGGGGAAAGCCACAGGCCTCGGTTTCTGATACAAAAAGGAGCTGCCTGGTGACTCAGATGTCCAGGGAGGGCACAATTTCTAAATGTATCTGTGTGATAAAGTTGAAAACCTCAAACAAAGTCAAGCGCACATGTCAGGGACCAGTCAGGGACACACGAGAAGACACAGACAGAGTGAGGCCCTGGAGTCCCAACCCCGCCCCTCCCTTTTGGGGGTACCCACCCCTTAAAAAGGGGGCCCCCAAACCCAGAAGATGAAGACTACACGAATACGTGGGGACACAAGACACAGATAACAAATACAAAACACAAAAAGGGGAACTCAGACAAGAAAGGGTTGGGGGGCAGCGCGGGCAGCCAGTACCAAACGGAAAACAGAGAGAAAACGTAAGACAACCCAAGGGGTCAAAAACCCGGTCGGGTGCAAATACAAAATCACAAGGGAAAGAATGGTCGTGCCACAGGTAAGGCAACGAAAGGACAGAATAAGGCAACGCTAGCTACGGGCAAAAAAACCTCTATACAGGCAAGATGAAAGGGAAATGAACCTTTAAATAGGGAAAAAAAAGGCGGATTGGGGTTAAAGGGTGAAAAAAACCAAGGCTGGATGGAACAAAAGGTTTTTGTCAATCAAAAAGGAGAAACTCTTTAACTCCAAAAGTGCGGAGGTTTCCTGGCCGGGCGTTGGCCAAGTCAATAAAGAAAAGACAAGGAGAACACAGTTCACATTAGTGAATACAATTCCAAAACATCAAAAGAAACCAGGGCTTCCGTCGCAACGGCCGCGGCCGGGGAACAGAGCCCAAAGCTAGGTTCTGTCAGGCATGATCATGACAGCCTTTAATTTTAAAAGCACTTTAGCAGCACAAAAATGGGGCACCCCCCTCCTTCAATCTTAAAAATAAAAGCACTGCACACACACTTAACTTAGTCGTTTTTTTACTTTTACGGGTTTTATATAGTCTCTTTAAATAATCCTTTTCTTTTCAACAAACGATGTAAAGTCCTTCCAAGTGCTTAATCACATCTCCCGTTTGGGCTTTCAATATCGGACAAACAAGGACTCTGCAAACAGAGTAAGAATGTTCTGTACTTATGATATGTTGGAAGCCCAAACGGGCGATGTAATTAAGCATTTGGAAGGACTTTATGCTGTATTTTAATCGTTTGTTGAAAATAGAGAACAGGATTATTTAAAGTGAATATACGAATCCTGTGATAAGTGAATGAAACGACTAAGTTCAAGTGTGTGTGGCAGTGCTGTTTATTATTAAAGTTAAAATCCTTTCACAGAGAAGAAAACCATGTGCTGTTTGCCTTGCGATTCTTTCCCTCATAGGGAACAAGCAGGTTTAGGCAGCAGGCTGACCTCACTTCATTGTGCTGCCTACACCAAACTGCTGACTTTGCTCATTGTAGGCTTGGGGTACTACCAGTATCAAAAGTTTCTGGGGACAAAAGAAGGCACTGTTGCCTGCAGAATACAAAAGATAACTCTAGAGCAGTGTTTCTCAATTCCGGTCCTCAAGACCCACCAACAGGTCATGTTTTCAGGATCTCCCACGGAATGCACTGACAATAATTATATCACCTGAGCAATGCTAAGGAAAGCCAGAAAACATTCTTTCAACACTGTAGCAGAAATAAATTCAATGGTCCGCCACTCAATGCTATCTGCCGTGTGACGGCTCCTCAACCTTCCATGCGATACTTATATGTAATACAATCAGATTCAAATGTTGCAAAAATTATCAAACATTTATTGAAAGTCCCATAAATACAAGAATTCATCTGTAACATCTCGTTACTTGCGTTTAATAGTGATGGCGATCCATAGCAAGTGGCAGGAAAACTCAGATGCACATTTCCGAACTGCGATACTGCGACCGCATAGCCCGGCTACTCCATCTTAGGAAGCATATTGTTCTGACAGGCGGGCGTGACGCAGGGCGCGCGACGTTTCGGGGGACCTCCCCCTTTCTCAAGCACGCGCTGCTAGCTTACCTTATGCTATTTATAGGCAAGCGCAAAGATCTACATTTCCGCAATTCTAGCAGGATAAAAAAACTACCATTCGCTAATAATATATAATCTATAAAAAGGCTCTAAGACCCCAGCTCTCGTTCATGCCAGCTGCCGCAAGTGTGTTTAACGCATAGATCCATCTTGCTTCATGTTGTAAAAGAAGCATTTCAATCGATTCACCCTCTTTCACCCTAACCTCCTCTAATACAGTCCATCTCAACTCAGACACATTATGATTATTGGCTAAAAAATGTCTGGCTACGCTCGTCTCTCCAAACTTCCTACCCTCACTTTGTTCTACAACTTTGTTCCTTAATGCCAATCTGATATTGCTGCGATGCTCACTGAGCCTAGTTTTTACACTCCTCGTTGTCTGGCCCACATATGCTTTCCCACATGGGCACTTCAAAATATAGATCACATTTTTTGTATCACATGTGAATACACCTTTAATAGGTATATTGCTACCATTTGTTGGATGTGATATATGCGGGCCTTTCATTATTGCGCTGCAATTCTGACAATTTGTACAGGGGTAAATCCCCTTTCTTTCTGGATTCTGAAACAACCTTTTTCCACTTATTTTTCCTTTTATGTCACTTTTAACTATCTGACTACCTATTGTACGTCCCTTGCGATATATGAAATATGGTGGATCTTTGAATAATTTTCCAAACTTGTTATCGCTCTTTAATATACTCCAATGTTTTTTAATAGCTCTTTTTATCATTTCACTGTGAGTGTCGTATGTACTAATAAACGCAAGTTTCCCCTCTCTATCTTTTTTCTGATGTCTACCGAGTAAGGCAGAATGATCTTTTTTGCTTATATCTTGTGCTATCTCTTCCATGTGTAACCTATCATATCCTCTTTCTTCGAATTTTTTAATAATTTTTTTTCTGATATATTGTTTAGTGAACAATTCGCCTACTCTTGTAAGCTGGCCTTTACTATCCATCAATATTCTTGCGAGTGATAGCTTCTCTTTGCAGAACATTATCCTCTCGGTTGGCTTAGTAATAGGCTAGTAGAGAATCTACAGAAATTTTCCTAATTTCTACATCAAGGTAGTGAATGACCTTTTTGTCCATTGTGGCGGTGAACTCAATAAGTGGATGTATTTTATTAATATTCTCAACGAAAATTCCAAGTTCTGTCTCAGTGCCTCTCCACAGGACAAAAATGTCATCCACATATCGATACCAGGCCAGCACATTGTGGTAGCCTGGAGTCTTTGAGATATGTTGTTTTTCAAGTGCTGCCATGAATGTGTTAGCATAACTAGGCGCAACTGGCGACCCCATAGAGGTGCCTTGTGTCTGTAAATATATTTCTTCAAAGAATCTGAAGTAATTCTTTGTTAAAACAATGTCTAACAGCATCATCAAAAAATTTATTTTTTGGTTAGTAAGTGTGGGATCCTCTCCCAGCGCCTCTCTTGCCGCCTGCATCCCTTCTCTGTGTGGTATAGAGGTAAATAACGATTTTACATCTAAGGTGCACATAATGCAACCTTCTACATCAGACAACGAGTCTAATATCTGTAAAAATTGACCTGTATCTCTTAATGACTGTGTGTCTCTTTTTACAGCTTTCTGTAAATACGAATCTACATATGTAGCTATTGGTTCCAACAGGGAACCTATCCCCGAGACGATAGGTCGTCCTGGAGGGTCTGAGAGACTTATGTATTTTTGGAACCAGATATAGGATGGGAACCCGTGGATACTTACATATTAACAATGTTATGTACATATTAACAATGTTAATATGTAAGTATCCACGGGTTCCCATCCTATATCTGGTTCCAAAAATACATAAGTCTCTCACTGACCCTCCAGGACGACCTATCGTTTCGGGGATAGGTTCCCTGTTAGAACCAATAGCCACATATGTAGATTCGTATTTACAGAAAGCTGTAAAAAGAGACACAGTCATTAAGAGATACAGATCAATTTTTACAGATATTAGACTCGTTGTCTGATGTAGAAGGTTGCATTATGTGCACCTTAGATGTAAAATCATTATTTACCTCTATACCACACAGAGAAGGGATGCAGGCGGCAAGAGAGGCGCTGGGAGAGGATTCCACACTTACTAGCCAAAAAATAAATTTTTTGATGATGCTGTTAGACATTGTTTTAACAAAGAATTACTTCAGATTCGGTGAAGAAATATATTTACAGACACAAGGCACTTCTATGGGGTCGCCAGTTGCACCTAGTTATGCTAACACATTCATGGCAGCACTTGAAAAACAACATATCTCAAAGACTCCAGGCTACCACAATGTGGTGGCCTGGTATCGGTATGTGGATGACATTTTTGTCCTGTGGAGAGGCACTGAGAAAGAACTTGGAATTTTCGTTGAGAATATTAATAAAATACATCCTCTTATTGAGTTCACTGAAACAATGGACAAAAATGTCATCCACTACCTTGATGTAGAAATTAGAAAAATGTCTGCTAGATTCTCTACTAGCCTATTTACTAAAGCAACCGAGAGGAATAATGTTCTGCACAAGAGAAGCTATCACTCGCCAAGAATATTTGATGGTATAGTGAAAGGCCAGCTTACAAGAGTAAGGCTAATTTGTTCTACTAAACAAATATATCAGGAACAAAGTCAGAAAATTATTAAAAAATTCGAAGAAAGAGGATATGATAGGTTACACATGGAAGAGATAGCACAAGATATAGGCAAAATAGATCGTTCTGCCTTACTCAGTAGACATCAGAAAAAAGATGGAGAGGGGAAACTTGCGTTTATTAGTACATACGACACTCACAGTGAAATGATAAAAAGAGCTATTAAAAAACATTGGAGTATATTAAAGAGCGATAACAAGTTTGGAAAATTATTCAAAGATCCACCATATTTCATATATCGCAAGGGAAGTACAATAGGTAGTCAGATAGTTAAAAGTGACATAAAAGGGAAAACAAGTGGAAAAGGGTTTTTTTCTGAATCCAGAAAGAAAGGGGACTTACCCCTGTACAAATTGTCAGAATTGCAGCGCAATAATGAAAGGCCCGCATATATCACATCCAACAAATGGCAGCAATATACCTATTAAAGGTGTATTCACATGTCATACAAAAAATGTGATTTACATTTTGAAGTGCCCATGTGGGAAAGCATATGTGGGTCAGATAATGAGGAGTGTAAAAACTAGGCTCAATGAGCATCGCAGTAATATCAGATTGGCATTAAGGAACAAAGATGTAGAACAGAGTGAGGGTAGGAAGTTTGGAGAGACGAGCGTAGCCAGACATTTTTTATCCAATAATCATAATATGTCTGAGTTGAGATGGGCTGTATTAGAGGAGGTTAGGGCGAAAGAGGGTGAATCGATTGAAATGCTTCTTTTACAACATTAAGCAAGATGGATCTATGTGCTAAGTACACTTGCGCCAGCTGGCATGAACGAGAGCTGGGGTCTTAGAGCCATTTTATAGATTATATATTATTAGTGAAAGGTAGCTTTTTATCCTGCTAGAATTGCGGAAATGTAGATCTTTGCGCTTGCCTATAAATAGCATAAGGTAAGCTAGCAGCGCGTGCTTGAGAAAGGGGGAGGTCCCCCGAAACATCGCGCGCCCTGCGTCACGCCCGCCTGTCAGAATAGTATGCATCCTAAGATGGAGTAGCCGGGCTATGCGGTCGCAGCATCGCAGTTTGGAAATGTGCATCTGAGTTTTCCTGCCACTTGCTATGGATCGCCATCAGTATTAAACGCAAGTAATGAGATGTTACAGATGAAGTCTTGTATTTATGGGACCTTTAATAAATGTTTGATAATTTTTGCAACATTTGAATCTGCATGTATCATATATAAGCCAGAAAAAATAACCTGTTGGTGGGTCTTGAGGACTGGAGTTGAGAAACACTGCTCTAGAGCAGCGGTCCCCAACCTTTTTTCTACCAGGGACCGGTTTGATGCACTACAATATTTCCACAGCCCCATGGGGGGCGGGGTTATTGGGGGCATGGTTATTAGGGGCGGGGTTATGGAGGGGGTAGGATGTTTAGAATCACACACATAAAAAAAATAAATAAAGTGTATACTGTGTCATTTAGGGGTATCGTATGGGGTAACCAGTATTTTATAACTGGAGACTGATTGTCAGTTCCGTGGGTCACTATTATATTAATAATGCTGACCCACAGAGCTGATAATCAGTCTGCAGTAATATTGATCAGCTCTGTGGGTCAGCATTATACATGTATATAATATACATATGTAATCAGCTCTGTCATTATAGAGATATATGCTCCCTGTAATAATAAATATATCCCCCCAGTAGTGATAGTGATACATAACTGCCCCCAGTAGTGATAATGAAACATAGCTGCCCCCAGTAGTGATAGTGATACATAGCTGCCCCCAGTAGTGATAATGAAACATAGCTGCCCAGTAGTGATAGTGATAGATAGCTGCCCCAGTAGTGATACATAGATAGCCCCCCCCAGTTGATAATGAAAACATAGCTCCCCCAGTAGTGATATAAGAAGTCCCCCAATAGTGTAGTGATACATAGCTGCCCCAGTAGGATAGTGATACATACCCCCTTTTTTCCCCCCCATATGATAGGATAGTAGTCCCCCAAGTGATAGTGATACGTAGCTGCCCCCAAAAAAAGTGATACTAGCTCCCCCGTAGTGATGTAAATACATACTGCCCCAGTGTGATAGTGACACTAGCTGCCCCCATAGTGTAGTGACACGTGCGCCCCCAGTTGACACGTAGCCCCCCCTAGTAGTAAATACGTAGCTGCCCCCCCATTATGATCTACTGCCCCCTTTGTGATAGCAGCTGCCCCCAGTAGTATAGCTGTCCCCAAGTAGGATAGCTAGTTTCCCCCCAGTAGTGAAGCTGCCCCAGTATTTATGCTGCCCCCCCCAGTAGTGATAGCTCCCCCCCTAGTATAGCGGGCCCCCAGTAATGATAGCTGACCCCCCAGTATGATAGGGGGCCCCCATTTGTGATGCGGGCCCCCAGAGTGATAGAAGCTGCCCCCGTAGTGAACGCTACTCCCCCCCCCAGTGTGATAGCACGGCCCCAGTAGTGATAGCTGCCCCCAGTAGTGATACTTCCCCCTTTGTATAGCGGGACCCATAATGATGCTGGCCCCCAGTATGATGCTATTGCCCCCATAGTTAGCTAGCTCCCCCTCATAGTATAGCTGCCCCCATAGGGATGCTGGCCCCATAATGATGCTGCCCCCGAAAATGATGATACGCCCCAGTAGGATGGGGTTAGTTTTCCCCAAAGAGTGATAATTTGCCCCCCAGTAGTGATAGCTGGCCCTAGTATGTAGCTGGCCCCATAAATTTTGTTAAGCTGGCCCCCAGTAGTGATGGGCTTAGTTTCCCCCCCCCGTAGTGTAGCGCCCCCCCCCAAAATATGATACTAGCGGGCCCCAAGTAGGGGGATAGCGGGCCCCCCAGTAGTGATAGTAGCTGCCCCCATAGTGTTTCCCCCTTTACTGCCCCCCCCTAGTGTTTTGGGGCTGTCCCCCCAAGTGGGTTTAAAGTTTGGGGTTTGGGCCCCCCAGTAGTGTAGATAGCTTCCCCCAGTATGAAAACTTCCCCCCAGAAATGATAGCTGTCCCCCCCAGAAAAGATAGCTTGGCCCCCAGTTGTGATAGTAGCTGCCCCCGTATGATAGAGCTGCCCCCAGAGTGATAGCTGCCCCCCAGTAGTGTTAGCTAAAGCGGGCCCCATAGGATAGGGGCCCCCCAGTAATGAACTGGCCCCCAGTAGTGATAGCAGTCCCCCAGTAGTATAGTACTGCCCCCCATATGGTACAAGCTGGCCCCGTATTTTGCTGGCCCCCAGTATTGATAGCTGGCCCCCAGTAATGATAGCTGGCCCCCAGTATGATGCTGGCCCCCAGTAGTGTAGTAGCTCCCCCAGTAGTGTAGCTAGCTGCCCCCCAGTAGTGTAGAGCGCCCCCCAGTAGGGGGTTATAGCCCCCATATGATAGCGGCCCCCCAAATGATACTGGCCCCCAGTAGTGAATAGCTAGCTCCCCCCGTTAACTAGCCGCCCCCCAGTAGTGATGCTGTCCCCCAGTAGTGAAGTAGTTTCCCCAATACCCAGACAATAAAAAAAAAAAAAAAAGAAAAAAGTCACTCACCTTTCCCGGATCCTGGCCGAGCTCCCCCCCCCGGCAGCCGACGCAGCGAGTGCGCAGGGGGTTTAACGTCACTGCTATTCACACTCCCGGGCCCGCTCCCCCGCTGTAGATGCGGGTGCTCAGTGAGCGCCGCATCTACAATATGGGGAAAGCAGGGGCGGAAATGCACCACTCCTGCTTTCCCGACCTTTTCAGCCGCACGATGTGCACAGCTGCTAGGGCCCAGAGTCCCCCAAGGGGCGGCCGCATCATGTTGCCCGGGGGGGCCCCGGGACCGGCAGGGGAACGCCCAAGGCCCCGGTGCCCGGACCCCCCCAAGGGGTCATTATATGTGTGTTGGAGCACAAAGAAGGTATTATTACTTCTTAAAGGGGATATAGATAAGCATTTTATTGTGTGTGGCATAATTAGCAGAGACAAAAGCATTAATACTTAAAAGGCGAATTTCTCAAAAAACATTCGGTTTTAAAAACGCCCAATTTTCCGACAAAAAAATTCGGTCCGAAATTACTTCGGCAAAAATCCGTTAAAAAGCAGCTATTTCCCCGGGTGCACAAAGCCTGCAGGGTCTGTAGAATGTTGCCATGCTTAAATAGCAAGGGGCTTGGTTTGGTCTTCATACAATGTTGTTTTTTTAGTAGAAAACCAGATGACTCCAACCCTCTTAGAATCGCTTACTATAAAATTTTCCCGGCACTTTAAAAGGCAAAAAGACCAAAAAAACTAAAACGGGAAAAAGGGTGATAAAGTCATGCCACGAAAACTGAAAAAAAAAAAACGAGAGCCCGGGTGGCAACTTTTGACAGAGTGTGGAGGTGACGGCGGCACCCAGCAGAATGGGTCGGCCCAGGGCCACAATAACAAACCCCCGGAGGTGGCAAAACACGAGGAAGCCACAGGTGGGACAATGACTGAGAGGGAGGTCACGGCGGCCTGCATTTTTGAGGTCTCCCGTGGCACAATGACATTCTGGAGGGCGGGGAAAAAGTATTAGGCCCAGATTGGGGGAAAAAGATACAGTGTGGGATTCACGACAGCACAGCATGAATCAGGCAGTGGACAATTCAGGGGCACAATCTGTTTCCACACGCCACTGGATAGGGTTGCAGCGGGGGGTAAGAAGAGTTTTTTTAGGGTTCTTTAGGGAACTGGGGGGGTTTTTGGGGAGTTGGGCCCCTTTTTAATTACCCCTTTCCCGCACAATCAAAAGGGAAAATTTTCCACTGTGGGCAATTTTTAAAAGGCTTTATTTAAGTCCCCTTCTCCATACAGTAATTTTTTAAACATCAAAGATACACAATGAAATGGCTCCTGGCATTCAACAGTTTACTGCTAAAGGGGGGGAATGAGCTCACAGTACCCCGAGGGGTTACCCCGTCATATCCTGTCACTCCGAGCTTGATTTCTGGGTGTTCTCTTTAATGGTGTGCATTGGGTGCAGCATACCACAGGGTTCTGTCTTTTCTTTTCCTCACTTCTTCTGTGTCCTTTCCCTCTGTCTCAAGGACCTAAAACCCCCGAATCCCCTCCAACAGTGTTCAGCAAAAATCTTCTCCTCCCCCCTTTTTTAGCAGCACAACACTAGGTTTTTACTGTTTATCCTGTGCTGTACAACCAACCCGCGTGTGCGGTACTTTTTGGCGCCCTCTAATGGCCCGGATAATAAAAAAATTTTTCACTTGTAACAACAGTGACAGTAGAGCTTACCCGGGGTCACATTAGGCCACAGGTGGCACAAAAAACACAGTTGGAGGCACGGCGGCAGCAGTATGAGATCAGGCAGTGGGACAATGACTTTTTTTGGAGGCGCTAAACGTTTTAGGCCACAGATGGCACAATCACACAGTGTGGAGGTCCGGGGGGGCAGCAGTAGAGATTTACAGTGGGACAATGACATTTGGGGGGCGGCAAAACATATTAGGGCCCCAGAGTGGCACAATCACACAGTGTGGAGGGCACGGCGGCAGCAGTATAGGTAGGCAGTGGCACAATGAATTCTGGGGGCGGCAAAACAGTATTAGGCCACAGAGTGGGGGCACAATGATACATGGGATGTACGAAAAGCCCAGCAGGCAAAGAGATACAGTGGCACAATGACATTCTGGAGGGGGGCAAAACAGTATTAGGCCACAGAGTGGGACAATCACCAGTGTGGAGGGGACGGCAGCGCTATGAAAATCAGGCAGTGGCACAAAGACATTCTGGGGGCGGCAAAACATATTTTGGCCACAGAGTGGCACAATGATACAGTGTGAGGTCACGACAGCAGCAGTGAGTTTTAGGCAGTGGCACAATTACATTCTGGAGGCGGCAAAAAAGTATTAGGCCACAGAGTGGCACAATGATACAGTGTGGGGGTCCACAGCAGCGCTGAGACAGGAGTGGTACAATGACATCCGGGAGGCGGCAAAACAGTATTAGGCCACGGGGGGCACAATCAACAGTGTGGGTCACGGCGGCAGCGTATGAGGTCAGGCAGTGGACAATGAATTTGGAGGCGGCAAAAACATATTGGGCCACAGAGGGACAATGATAATTTTGGGAGGTCATGACACCAGCATGAGATGGCAGGGACAATGACTTTCTGGAGGCGCAAAAACAGTATTAGGCCACGAGGGCACAATCCACAGTGGGGGTCACGACAGAAAGGCATGGATCAGGCAGGGGCCCAAATACATTCGGGAGGTGGAAAAACGGGGGAAGCCACAGAGTGGCAAAGACTGGAGCGGAGGTCAGGGCGCAGCAGCATGAGGTCAGGCAGGGCACAATACACAGTGTGGGGGCATGGCACCCCACAGACAGCAGGGGGTTAGACAGTGGCACAATGACACAGTGGGATGTCACGGCAACACAACAGCAGCAGGATGAGGTATAGATGGCACAATGACAGAGTGTTTAGGGGGGTGGGAATACCCTCCCGGAAAGATGGGGTAGGCAGATGGAAAACTGGCAGCGTGTGTGGCTAGGTGGGTTTCGGGATCGAATAGTGGCTGAGGGAGGTAGTTTTAACCCAGCTGCGCCTAAGGGATTGGTGTGTGGAAATCCTGGGCCTTTTAACCTATTCATTTACAAAGGTCGTCGTTCCCCATTTCCCGTGGGCAAAGGGGGCTCCTTGGGGAACGATGGCCCCCCCCACTGACCCCGCTCTGATGCCACATACTGGCCCCAGCAGGACAGTTCTCCACTGCAAATCGGCAATTTGGGGGCCACCATCCATTTTTGGCTGCCCAGTTCCAGCGGATTTAAAACTGAGGTGGAAGAGTGCTGTCCAATGGGGCCACAACCTTTGGGGTTTCAAGGCTCCCCAGGTCGCTGCTGCGTGCTGGCGATGCCCCCCTCATAGGCGGGTGAAGGAGTGCTCATCAGTGACTCCAGACTTGGTTTTACTACTGTGGAGGGGTACTGTCTAACCCCCCCCCTTTTCCCCCGCGCCGCGGCAGTCGTACGTGACGTGAGGAACCCCCCTTCAGCCCTGTCAGAAGGGGGCGATGCCGACATGGGCCCACCCAACGATTACGGAGGATTTCCCCCTATAGTATTTGAGTTTGTCTTCCCCTTCAATAGTGGAAAAAGGCTCCATTTTGGACCGGTAGCGAGGGTCCATAGGGTGGAGACCCCAGAAGTATTCCTCTCCCGGAGCTGACTATTGGGCTGCACTAGCCAGGAAAAATTAAGCAAACTGGGGGGTCTGCACAAGTGACCCCGAGGGGTCCCTCCCTCCTTTTCCCATGTATACTGCCAGGGTTTTCTTGGGGGCACCCCCTCATCTTCCTATCTCCATCCACCTCCCCACGCTCCTGTCCCCTTCTTGTCCCCTGGGAAAAAAAATTTCCACTCATTTCACCAGACAATGCTTCTGCTCCAATGTCCCCCTCCCCCCCTCCATTTCAGTCCCCCCGGACTTTGTGGCCCGGATGTACCCAGTCTCCAGTCCCCTGCCGACAGATTTTTCAGTTTTTTCCCAGGACATAAACGTGGAATGTGTTATTCATCCTACCCCTGGGACTGACAAAAACGCGCCTCCTCGAAGGGCCTCAACAAACGGCAGGGTCCGCATGAGCTGCACTGGCTGACTCAAGGTACCGGGGGAGTACTTCTGTTTTCCGGGATCATAAAAAAATCGTTAATGGTTTCTCTGTTCTTTTCAGTCGGCCAAATTCAGGGGGAATTCCAGCGGGTGGAAACATCGCTATCAAGGTGTTGGGGGGGCCCGTTCGCCGCTGCAACTCGAGGAGGGTGTTCCTGGCTTTTCGAATGGAAAAAGTGCATGCACATTTTCCCCCGGGCCCAAATTTTCAGAATGTTTGAAGATCGGGGGAGCTTCAGGAACCCTTTTTCACAACCAGTTTAAAACCCTGCCCCATGCAGGGCGCAGGGACCATCCTCCCTCGGTGCAGCGCGGGACCCATGTTCCTCCCATTGCCCCATCCCCATGGTTCCGATTTTTCGTTGGCGCGGAAAAAGCCACACATGATTTTGTGCATGACGCGGAGAAGTTCCTCCCCGTGTGACTTCGTACGCCGAGGCAACCCAGGGTTAAAACGCGTGACACGCTGGCCCACACTTTGGGGGTTGAGGGAGCAGACTTGGGGAGGCTGGAGGTGGGGGTGTGGAGGAGGGGAGGCGGCATTGGGCGGGCAGCATTTTGAAACGTGGAGGAGAAAGCGGCTCTCCTGCCAAAGTTGTTGGTGTGCTAGGGTGGAAGCACATTCACCCAGTGGGCCGAAAGGAATGTCTGGCCCGACCGTAGTTACAGCTCCAGACGTCCCGTTTCCCCGTGCCCCTTGAAAAAACCGATAACTCAAGGGGGACTGACCCCCCTTCTTTCTACATATTTATGAATGCGGGGTACTGCCTTTTGGGGAAAATAAATTGGGCTTGGAAAGCTCCTCTCGGCCGGCACAAGCCATTAGTTCTCTGAACGGTGCAGAGTCCACCATTTGGAAAGGGAGGGATGCATTCCCAACAACTTGGACGGGAGCAGGTCAGCGTGCACCTTAGGAGGTTTGGGACGCTTACTGTTGCTTTTGCAATCCCTGCTGAACGACTGCGGCCCCATGATAGGGGGCAGGAGCTCTGGCCCGGGAGATATGTCAAAGGAAAAGTCCTTTGGAAGGGGTGGGCCTTGATGGCTGCAATGGCATGCAGCCACGGGGCGCTGATGCTGTTGCTGTTGCTGCGGGGGGCGGGGGTTGGACCCCCACACTAGCCAGTTTCTCCCGGCCCCGGATGGTGACGCGCTTGTTTGAGCAGGGCCGTGTGCCAAACTTTTAGCTCCTGGCCACGCTTACTTTCTGCCCACAAAGATTTTAAATATACCCAATTCGGTCCCCCGGTTGTTTAGCAAAGAACTCCCACCCGCCCGAGATCGGATTTTACCCCCAAACGCTCCGCACTGAGTGATACTGCCGCCGCTGCCCGTGAGCCCCGTCCCGCTACTTTTTTGGGACCTGCAAAAGCGGGTTTTTTTTACCCCGGGGCCGCTTGGCTCCCGACCTACACGTGTATCCTGTGACTCACGCCAAAAACCCACTTGGGGCTGCGCTGCTGCCTGCGGCAAGTGACGCCCTTTCTCCTGAGGGATGATAAAGCCCTTGCCTCACCGGGCCCCAAGTGCGGTCGGCTACTATCATTATTTGTGTTTCATCGTCATGCTGTCTCATCACCGTTTTTGGGTATCCCGAGGGGTGCCCCCTTCACCATGCCCCCCATGCTCTCTCCAATCTATACTTTGCCGCCTACTGCAAGAAGCGGGCGATATGGCCCCATTTCTTCGTGAAAATAGTGCTGATCCCTCCTCAAATTGTTAAACCCCGCTAATAGTGGCGTGAGCCCCGACCACATAGTAGACTCTGGCTGAGGGGAAACCCGGGTGGGAAAAGAGGGGGGAGGACGGTGAGGGCCGCTGCCCCCTCCCGGGCCTGGCAATAAGGTTGTGTCTGAGGTTTCCCCCCGGGCTCTTGGGGGGTTGTCAGATGCTCTGGGAGGAAGAGGATGACCTGTCAAAAAACAAGAACCCTTGGGTTGTGAACAAACAAAGCCGCTAGATACGCGGGATTGTGGGCCCCACCGAGTGACCCCTGCTGCGACATCCCCTTTCTGTGCTGCGACCTGGGCTGTTCCAGGAATGTTTGTGCCACTGCCTGCGTGCAGGCTGCCCCTCTCGTCTGACAACTGTTTGTTTAAAAAGTACAGACCTTTTTTGTTTATGAAATTTTGTATATGATAAATATACACCCTGTTTTTGATCCAAATGAACCCATAACAAGCTTGGGAACCCTTGGAAATAAAAAATTTGGGTCACAAATTTTTAGGAAAAAAATTTTCTTTTAGTGTCGTTTTAAAAAAATGTGTGTTTTTTCTAAATGTAAAAGCACAAACAGGCTTTAAATTTAACCTTTGGACATGAATTAGGCTCAGAAAAATGTATATATTTTGGGGTTGAAAAAGACGGTTTATTTTTGTCAGCACACCAGAAAAACAACGTTAATTTAAACCCCTGGTGAAAAAATTTGCCCCAAAAAATTGAGCCGCACAAAATATAGCTTTTTTAGCGTGTTCAATTTCGTGTTTTCTCGCCCCACAACAAGAGTACGTTTAATTAACCTTTGCTTGTGAATTAGGCTACAGGAAAAAATTTATAATTTTGGGGGTTGAAAAAAAACGGTTTATTTTTTTCAGCAACCACAAAAAAAACGCTTAATTTAAACCCTGGATGTAAATTCGCCCAAAGAATTGGCGACAAAATAGTAGTTTGTAGCGTGTTACAATTGCGTGTTTCTACCCCACACAAAAAGAATCGTTGTAATTAACCTTTTCTTGTGAATTGGTATAGGAAAAATTTATATATTTTGGCGTTGAAAAAGAGGTTTCTTGGGGTCGTACACCAGCAAACAACGCTTAAATTTCCACTGGATGTAAAAAGCGCCAAAGAATTTAGACGCACAAAAAAAGTGCTTGTGCGTGTTACAAATTTTGTTTTTTTACGCCACACAACAAGAGTAAAAGTTGTAATTAACCCTTTGCTTGTGAATTAGGCTACAGGGGAAAAAAAATATATTTTTGGCGTTTTAAAAAGAGGTTTCTTTGGGGTCAGCACACCAGCAAAACAACCCTTTTTAACCCTGGTGTAAAGGCAATAGAATAGCAGCCAAAATGAAGTGGATTTGATTGTAAAAACGTGTTTCTTTAAATGAAAAACAACAGGGAAATGGCTTAGTCCCATTGGATATTTAATGTTTGCAGCTGCAGTGGACGCACACTGGATTTCAGATCCCAAAAACCCCAAAAATTAGAAATAGAAAATTAAGAGAACGTTCTGGACAAGCTGAGCCCCCCACGAAATGCTAATAGAATCAATTCTTGTAAGGCTATCAGCCCGGCGCCCCCCCTATGACACTGGGGGTGTGAGCTCCCGGCATCGTGCCCGGGTTTTTATAGGGGGGTGACGTCACAGAAACCCGCCGGGCTCTGATTTGGCTTCTCTTGCCATGTATGCGGTTGCCCTTCTTCCTCCCAAATGCTTTTCCCCTGTGCCCATGTGTGCAGCCATTTTATCAAAAAAAGCACCCCCCTTGTTCACCCGAAGACCCCCAAAATTTGACTTTGTTCCCCAAACCGAAATTTTCCTGAAAATTTTAAACAAATTCCACTCGTTGAAATCAAATTTGCCCCTCTCTAATTATTACTATCAAAGCAACATTATTTTTTGTCTAGAAGGGGCAGTTTTACTGTGTACTGGACACAAACATAGGCAATACAAGGTGGAGCATTTAGAGGAGCACTATTAGAGTCAGGGGCCTAAAAGATGCACTATTACTGTTTGTGAGAAATGAGAGGATCACTGTGTGTGCTACTTTGTGTGATACAAACTGTGGCACTTTTACATTACGATTGACAAAGTGAGGCTTTTATTTGTGGTGAACAATTACCGTCTGGAGCACAATATGTTTGGCACTTGTTTTTCTCAGGCTTTGTCTGTGTGGCACTATTTTGAAGGTACTTAGTTTTTTAAAAAACCCCTTATTTTATAGCAGGTCTGGGTTTGATAGAAGCTGATGTGAGAAAAATGGGTACATAATTGGAGGCTGAGATAGATGGGGGTTTTGGTCTGTTTTGGGGGAAAGGCAAGGAAGGTATTGGAGAGGTGAAAGAACAAAGACGTCTAAGTAGCAAACTCTGCAAATACAAATCATGGATGAAGTTATTTTGATGGTCTGATCCTGGTAGAGAAGAAGGAAAAGTGAATGACTCTTCAGAGAAGTCGTCATCTGTAAAGCATTTAACTGTACTGTATTGACTTTTGTGACTGAACAGAGTGGCCTCCTGTAAAACTGGTGTAATAATACAAACTGCCAAAAATACTGTATCATATTGAAATAAAAAGATTTTTTTATATTCCTTAAACAGGCATGGTAAATGAATCAGTTTGTAAGGTTTATGTTAGTTGGTCATAGAGGTGTGCAGTAAAAAAATTTAATATAGGCTCTGAATAGTTGTTTCATTGGTAATTTTGGTCTTTGTATATTGCATTTTGTTCAAAAACAGAATTTAATCATGTATGGTGGGAATATCTGGTCCTGGTGTGGTGGCATTATTCAGGCCTGAAAGGACTGAAAACCTGCACGACTGGGCGGAAGCCCTGTGGGCCAGGCCACCAAGTCACACCTGGGCCGCCTGCTCCACACCTATATGTAATCAGTTGGTGCTGCTTTTACCTGTTCTAAGGCTGAGGAGGGCCACAGCCACCGCGATGGGCTACTGAGACATGGGATCTGCAGCTCAGTAGATGAACCATGGGCCGGGCAGGACAGGACAGCAGATGAGCCACGGGTCATGGCCACTATGGAGGGCTTCTGGCTGCCACAATTTGCCGCAATACTCCGCAGCAGCCATTGCTGTCAACATCACGGTGCAGCAAAGTCTCAGTTTACTGAGGTGCACACAGTGAGGGGCAGAGGCCAGGCAGCTCACAGTGCACAACAGAGCAAAGCACTGGCTCCACTTCCCCAATCCTCCAGCCCTACCCACTGAAGTTAGAAGGACCCACTGCCTCTTCAAGACGCCGACTCCTGCGGGTTCTCCTCCATGGTATGTAGGTAAGTACTGACTTAGGGGCCATTGCCCCTTAACCCCAGCCCTGGTAGTAGTAGTGCAAGCAGGCAAGGCCTAAGAGAAGCTAAGTACATAGGGCCTTGCTCTCCAACCTACCTCCCTTAGGCCTTGCTCTCCTACCAGACTCCCTTGGGCCTTGCCCTCCTACCTCTTTTGGGCTTTACTCTCTTATATACCTTCATTGGACCTTGCCCGCCTGCCTACATAACTCCCTTTTGCCTTGTCCATCCAACTATGTACTTCCTTTAGGCCTTTCCCACCTGTCTACGTACCTCACTTGTGCTTTGCCTGCCTGCATACCTCCCTTGGACCTTGCCTGCCTGCCAACATGCCTCCTTTTTGCCTTGCCCCCTGCCTATGTACCTCCCTTGGGCCTTAACAGCTTGCCTACCTACCTCCCTTGGGCTTTGCCAGCCTGCCTACATATCTCCCTTGGGCCTTGCCAGCTTGTCTTTGTACCTCCCTTGAGTCTTGCCTGCCTACCTACTTAATGGGTCCTTACCTACTGGTGGGTTACCTACAGTGGGTACGGAAAGTATTCAGACCCCTTTAAATTTTTCACTCTTTGTTTCATTGTAGCCATTTGGTAAGATTAAAAAAGTTAAATTTTTTTGCCATAATGTACAACACCCTGAACCGGCAATCTTGAAAGTGAAAAAAAAAAAAGAAATGAAGATACATTAGTAAATTTAATAAAAGCAAGAAAAACTGAAATATCACATGGTCAAAGTATTCAGACTCTTTGCTGTGACACTCATATATATAATCACATGCTGTCCATTTCCTTCTGATCCTTTTGGAGGGTTCTACCCTTATTGGAGTCCAGCGTTTAAAGGGAACCTGTACATAGCTTGTCCCCCCTTGCTGAGGCGCACAATTGTCAGCCTACTTTTCCCCCAGCACTGTGCCCCTTTTATCTGTAAGAGCACAGTTTTAGAGCATTTCCCCCTTAAACTTTTTATGAGCGGTGTTAGCCCCCACCCACTAAATCAGCTCCGCCCACTGACAGTTTTTTCCATTTTTCTACCTATTCAAGTAATAGGTTTGTCAGTTGAGGTGGGCGGGGCTACCTCGATTGGGGGGTTTGAAAAAAAACGGACACTTAAAGGGACTCTTCGAAGCCCTTTCGGGCTGAAAATGCAGTTTTTGGCTTTAAAATAATGAAAACTACAGCATCTTCAGAAAAAAGGACACAGGCTGGAAACAGCAGGTTGATGCTGATGTTTGTCCTCACCCCGGGGGGGCAAAAAAATGTGCGGTTCCTTTAATTAATCTTATTGGACTTGATCGGAAAGGCAAAACCCCTGTGTTATACGACCCACAGCTCATAGTGAGGTAAAGGATGTGAAAAATCTGGGTCCAAGGAACTGCCGGGAGCTCAGAAACAAAATTTGTGAGAAGGCACAGTTTTGGCAAGGAAAAAAAATTTTTGGGCAGCATCAAGGTTCCAAAGGCAAGGGGGCCCTCCTAATCAGTAAAGGAAGAATTTTGGGACACCAAACTCTCCTCAAACTCCGTCCCCCAAAAATAAGCGTATGGGAAAAAGACCCTTGGGTGAAGAGGTCAGGAAAACCCCCGATCATGTATTTGAGCTCCGAGATACGTGGAGGGGGAGAAAGTTCCACTTTGTCAACTATCACTGCAACCCTCCTCAGGAAGACATATGAAAGCCTGCATACATTTTGGAAAAAAAAAAACAATGAAGGACCCAAGATAGAGAAATAAATTTTTGGGTCTGATGGTAAGATTGATTTTTTGGGTTTTAAATTTTAAAGCGTATGGTGGAAAACCAGGCACTGCTCCTCATTGCCCAATACAATCACAATGTGACACTGGTGGTGGCAGATATGTATGGGGGTGTTTTTCACCTCACGGACAGGGGATGGTTGCAACTGAAGGAAAGATGAATGGGACCAAGTACAGAGAAATTTTTGGATGAAAAACCTCTTCCGATGCTCTGGACCTCTGAGGGCAGATTGTTCATTTCCAATAAGACAATGACCAAGAAACCCGCAAATAAAAAAGCGGGCTTAGAAAAACTCTGTGACCATTCTTTACTGGACAAGCCAAACCCAAACCCAATTGAGCATCTTGGAGAACTTAAAAAAAGGGTGTTGCCAACGTTCCCATCCAACTGGGGAATGGAGAGGATCTGCAAGGAAAATGCCGAGGATCCTCAAACCGGTTTTTAAAAAAATTTTTGCTCATTCCCAGAAAGACTCTGGGTGTACTCTCAAAAGGGGCTTTACCAAATGACAAAGGGTCTGAAAACTTAAGACCATGTATATTTCGTTTTTCTTTTTTAATACATTTGCAAAAATATCTACATTTTTGTTTGTTTTTTTCTTTCAAGATGGGGTGCAAAGTGTACATTAATGAGAAAAAAAAGAACTTTTTGGTCTTTTCCAAATACTTTCAAAGAAAGAAAGCGTGAAAAATTTAAAGGTGTCTAAATACTTTCCGTACCCACTGTATATATCTAATAAGGGTGAGTTGCCAACCTCGGTACTCAGTTCAGTGCTTTCCTACCATAGAAAAGGTATTCCTACCTAATATGGGTGGCCCTACGTAGAATTCATGCTGCCCTAGACATTTTCATTGCTTAAGTTCCCTCTTGTCCAACAACTTTAGATAATTGTCTGTCAAAGGCCTTGTAATGTTTCTATAGTCTTAAGGGTTTTTTCTTTGAACTACAAAAGTTGGTAGCGAGGCAGCTGGGATATTGTGTTTTTTTGACTTTTCAAAGGATTTGACACTGTAACAATAAGTTTTGTTAGGTAAATTGAATCCTTTTGGGGAGAAATAACAGTGTATAATTGAATTTAAAATGATGTTTGGGTCATACTCAAATGGTGGTAAATAACTCCCATCGAGTGGGGCCCAGTTTGTGAGTGGTGGGGCCCCAGGTTCAGTATTGGGTCCCCTTTTTTAATGTATTTTTTAACGATAAGTGGAAGGGCAAAAGCATGGGTTTCGATATTTAAAATGACAGCAACTTCAGGGGAGTGCATTGTATTGCAGATGCTCAAAAATTGCAAGCAGACCTGGACACACTGAGTGCTTGGCATCCACTTGGCAAATGAGGTTCAATGTGGATAAATGTAAGGTTCTGCATTTTGGTTAGAAATATTTTACAGGATCATATGTCCAAGGGGGAGAAAAAACTTGGAAAATTGCTTGTTGAGAAAGATCTGGGCGTTCTTGTAGATCATAGACTACCAAACAGCATGCAGTGTCAATCAGCTGCAAGTAAGATATTGGAGTGTATTAAAAGAAGCATGGATTTGCGGGATAAGGATGTAATTCTGCCGCTGTACAAAGCATTGGTGCGACCTCACTTAGAATATGCTGTTCAGTTCTGGGTCCCAGTTTATAGAAGAGATGTAATGGAGCTAGAGAGAGTACAAAGACGAGCAACCAAACTTATAAGGGGAATGGAACATCTTAGTTGAATTGAACTTATTTAGTCTTGAGAAAAGACGGCTTCGGGGGGACATGATTCATTTATATAAATATATAAATGGCCCCTACAAAAAGTAGGGGAAAAAATTATTTCAAGTTTAAGCCCCCTCAAAAGACAAGGGGACATTCCCTTCAAAATAGAGAAGAAAAAAGGGGTTTCAACTCCAGAGGAGAAGGGCGTTCTTCACTGTAAGAGCTGTGAATCTGTGGAATAGCCTGCCTGAGGAGCTGGTCACAGCAGGAAATGTAGACAGTTTCAAGAAAGGCTTAGATAACTACCTGACACTAAAGAATATTAATGCGTACGTAGCTATGTAAAATTCTGGATCCTGGCTGGTGGTGGCTCTGGGGTCAGAGATAGGGTCTCCACTGGAGCAGGTTGGTTCTTGCCTTGTGGGTTTCAGGACATTAACCAGTGGTGAGGCTGGGCTTAAAGTGCTTGTCTCTCTCCCTTCACCCACATTTTCCCCACCCTTGGTTGAACTTGATGGACAAGTGTCTTTCTTCAACCGTACTAACTATGTAACTATGTAACTACACAGACCACTACACAGACCCTTTGGAATATTACTAGTTTTTGGACTTCTTCTAAGTGTTTATTTAAATAAAGTGTTTGGTTTTTTTTGGTTTTATTTGAGTGTTTTGTGGGTATTTATTCTAGTGTTAGTAGTAGAGGTATCTGACAGACACCTTTTTGTTAAAAGCGCCAAGGCTTGATGTCAGCAAGCAGTAGTTTTTGTCACCCCAAGACTGACACTAATCCCCTTTCACTATTACCCCAGTAGTCAACGCACCAGGGGTACTGGGAAGAGGCAGAATACTATCAGAAGTGGACCCTGTAATGTGATGGTCCACTCCTGGGGTGGCTGCGGGCTGGTATTTTTAGGATGGGAAGGGACAAGTATTCATGTATCAAGTAGTATCAGGCTGTAGTTTCTGGTTTAATGTTGGCTGGTTATGAAAAAAGTGGGGAACCCTATGTCATTTTTTTTTAATTTGTTTATTGATAATCATCAAATATAAAACAGCAATATGGAGTCCCCCTCTTTTTTCATAACCAGTCAAAGTAAAATCAGCAGTCGCAGTCTGCAGCAATCAGCAGGTTGGGAGGTCCATGAACACTGGTCCCTTCCCATCCTAAAAATATCAATCCACAGTTGCCCCAGAAGCAGACCATCAATTTAGAGGGTTTTCTTCAGATCGTAACCTTGCTCTTCCCAGTACCAATGGTACTGGGTAATAGTGATAGGGGGTTAGTGTTAGCCTTGGAGTGACAAAAAAAACACTGTCCGACACCAAGACCCAGGGCAAGTAATGGACAGAAACCTCCATTACTAACACTAGAAAAAAGTGCTAGAAATCAAACACCCAAACAAAAACAAAAAAAAACACTTTATTTAAATAAACACTGCCCACCAAAATCCTTTGTTGACCATTTTATTAAAGAAATGAATCGAATGCTGGTCAGATGGTCTGGGTCTGTTGTAGTATAATAATTCCGACATAGTCCAAAGGGAAAACCTGATTGAAAACAATGGAAACAAGGCAAAAAAACATCACAGCATGACAGTGCTACACTCCAACCTCTGCACCCCTTGAAGATCATGCCTCCAGGGGGGATTTCTCTGTCCACCCCACAAGGATATTGCGTCAGTAGACTGTAGCCTGTACCACCTCTTCTGCCTCTACCCTCCCACTGTATTATGTGGCCTAGTGCTAACAAAAAATACAACCTCCACCTTTCACCCCATAACTCTCCACTCCTACCTTTCACCCCAAGGAGAAATTGTACAGAGGTAGTGAAGGAAGATATAGGGAGGTGGTGGAAAATTAAGGATTCTAAGATATTTATTTGGCAAATTCGGCAGTGATGAGCCAGAAATATTATCATGACATTCTGGACCAGATGGAGAAGAAAAGGGAAAGAGAACTACTGATCAGAAAAGACAACGATTCATCAGCGAAGACATCAACTGTGAGTCTTTGGATGACAGGGGTCATTTTTCTTCTGTGTTGGGTCAGTGCTGTATTCTCGGTCATTTGATGGTGACCTAAGCTGGTGTCTGACCATATGATCTCTATTTGGTGGCATTGTCAGTTACATTGGCGCTTGTATAATGGCAGTGTACACTTGTCCATAATTGTAATATCGAGTGCACACCCATACCTGACCCTGTGATTAGGGGTTTATTTGGACCTCTTTTACTTTCTTGCTTGTGGTTATAATATTGTGTATTTTAGAAAGTGAGGAGGCGTGTAACCAGGGGATTTGAAGGTAGATATTGTATATGGGCTGTTGGGGGTGGCGAAATTGTATGTGGACTGTTGGGAATTTTGTGACAGGACTGTTTTTTTAGCCCCAGTCCTGCCCTGGTATTATTTGATAACTTTATATGTATATAATCCATTTGTGTTGGTGTGTGGGTGGTGGGCTTATATCTAACACCATGCACATGCTATATTTAAAATGAGATTTTCTGCTTTATTTACCACCTGATAATTATACAGCTAAAAATACAGATAAATGTGTTTTTCTTAATTGTACAGTAGTTGCTGGCACATTGGCGTTTATGTCCACTGGAGTTTGCAATCTGACTTCCCTATAACAGGCACATACAATACATGATAGAGCTGATGTCAAATAAAGCCAATCCGACCACATTTTGTTTAGGTCTTACATCATATGTTTTTATTGGGAATATTTCCCACCATATATTTTTGATGAAAGGCTCTGGCTAACACTGCAGGCTGACATACAGTAGCTTATATGCTCACTAAAAAAGAATGTATACTACATGGTACCTGATTTTACTGAATGCCTTTGCATACACATGCAATGAAACCTATTGGCCGGATATCCCTTTGCAAAGCCAGGTAAAGAGGGTCCTATAAGTATGTTCTGTATAGCATCAGGGGGTTTCTGAACACCTTTACTGAACATTGGGTTAAAATGTAATATAAGCACACATTATCAAGTGTTTCTCAATCAGACATATACAGAAAAAAAACATTAAAAACTGTTTCAGTTGCATCAGCTGCAATTCTACAACTGCTTTTACCAGAAATATATGGATTTATGACAGATAATGATGACATGGGTCTGTATTAAAAAATCTCAGCCATTATTATATGCAGGAAATACAGCTCTGTGATTGGAAATTCTGTCAGTACAAAGCCATCTTAGTAAATTTTCACATATTTGCTTCATTTTAATACATAGATAACAAGATTAAAGAAAATCTGCAAAAGAAGATATTTACTTATAAACCTATTTTAATTGTGAATGAACGTTCTAGATCATCACACATGATTGAAGCATTATATAATCCACTATGAACTGAAAGACCTTTTCATATTAAAGTGCAATCTAAAATTGAATTTGAAAGATGTTCTGCCCCTACAGGTAGAGTTATGTTTGACTAATTAGAAAAAAATAAGATTAGTTGATATTATCACTTTTATAGTAAATTAAGCCATTTTGAAACCAGACTATGAGGGTATACAGATATATGTATACCTCTCTTAGTTTTCAGCTTGTCATGCTGAATGAGGGCTTGTGTGCATCAATGATGTTGAGAATTATGCTACCCTAATTT